>OX453266.1:9790224-10028224 GCA_949709985.1 Luffia ferchaultella
TTCAGAATGTCGCCGCCCACTGGCCCCAAAGGCGACATACCTTGTAATACGAGTTCGTGCTTTACACAAGCGACACGCACAATAGCGCACCGCTTGAAATTAAAGGGCGTAAGTGGAAAATTATTAAAATTTAATTTCTTTTAATTGAAACGCCTATTGAAAAATACAAAACGAGCATCGAATACAGAATTATGAAATCTATATAATATATTTTTTTCAACTATAACAAACTTACTCAGCTACAATGATTGATAAATGGATTTTTAAGTGGTATTTTTACGATTTATTTTTAATCTGTAATACTTATTAAATAATAATTTCAAAACGAACGTCGTATAAAACGATGACAGTGATTTAATATATTTTAAAGACATTAAGATACATGAAATACTTTAAGCGATGTCGTTGCTTGAAAATGCCGTCCTCAGCTTTTAACATCGCCTTAAGTACATAACTATCACTGACTGCATGCCTCGGAGAGCACGGTTTCCATCAACACATGGCATTCGTTAAAATTCACCAAACCGCACTGGAGCAGCGTGGTGGATGAAGCTCCCACCCCCCTCTGCTTAGGGGGAGGCCTAAGCCCCTGCAGTGGGGTATAATGGGATAATGCAATAGAATGGGGATATTTGATAGATCTTAGAGACGCATGTCTTAACAACTATTGACTTAAATAAAAAAGTTATTATTAAACGTCTATGTTTTTTTTAAAGAAATTATATATAGGTAAGTACTCCACCCGTTAATGTGCTAGATATTTTTTTGTCTCTGGTTGACTTACTTCAAAATAATTTCTTTTTTCTCGTGAATGCACTGACTACAGACTACACCATAGCGGTTTATAGATTACACCTACCTTCCAAATTTCACATGTAGTGCAAAAAGTTTTCGAGTGAAATGGCTGTGACAGACAGACAGATAGACAAGAAATTATAGGAGTTACGTTTTTTGTCATTTCGCTACGGAACTCTAAAAACTATCACAATGGTGTGAGAATTGGTGCCAATAGGTACTGTTTCGTTTCGTCGACTCTCGTGTGTCACGGTATTTTCTTGTGAGAATAAAATTAGAAAAGTAGAAAGTTTCTTGTAGGTATTTCACATAGCTTATCTTAGTTCATATACTATCGCGAAACATAAGTACTGTTCTTTCCGTTAGTAGATATGCCTAGAAAGATATGAGACAACTTTTGTATCCTTCCCGTTGTCGTGAATAGCATGCCCTCTCTTTAGGCTTCATTTACATCTGCAAAAATTTTGGCGAATTTCGATATCAGAGAGCGAAATTTATTAAAATTTGTCTGTGTGAACCCTATCGCGGAGTTCCTATGGCTGTTTTATACACCGTTTAGTACAAAGTGAGATGGCGAGTTTTATTACTACGAAATGCGTGCGCCTAACTATAAACAGGGTTGTCGATTTCGAGTCAAGGTTACGCTATTACCCCAGGGGGCCGTAGATTAAATGCCGCACCCCTAGGTTAACCGTGAAGGGACCGCACCCTCCAATAGAAAGAAATGGTTGAACTTTATACAGGCTATATGCTATAATGGCGTTCATATAATTTTTTAGATAGGTGCGTATTTCCAGGTTTTATGTGAAAGAATTTTAATTAGAAAAATATGTGTAATTCGGTTTACTCTATAAAAGTACGAATTGACTCGAAGCCCTCTTCTGCGTTTACCGTCTAACCACTCATATTCTAGCTAGCTCGCTGTAAGATGGTGAGTTTCAGTGCGCGAAGTCCCTGCGCGCCGGTTTTCGTCCCTGTGAAGTCCTCGTGCGCCTGTCTTCAACCCCGCGAAATGGCGTAATGTCACTTCGATGCTGTGAAGTAACATTTATGACTCCATTAAAACCAAACGCTGCTGTCAAATTAATTTACTCTATGGTTTATTCACATTATTTGTTTTGTTGATTCTACTTTCAAAGTAAGACAAAAAATTAAAATACACCGAACAACATACCTATTTATAATCCACAGCCAAGCAAATATAGCTGTGTTGTTAATATATCGCAATCAAAAAATTATCTCCCGGTACTTTTGGGATTTAGTAGATTTTGAAAAACGATCCAAATATTAAACGGGCTGCACTCGAGGTTAGCTTAAGTATTATTTGACCCATTTAAGGCCCATACACGGGATCTTTGTTCTTGGAATACGAACAAGAGATTCTTAATTATATCTATGTTCTTAATACATTAAGATGATTCATTCATGGCACGGCCGATAAATGAAGTGACTGATATCGCATAAAAACGAGCATGAATGGACAACGTTGTCCCAATTAACAGCTGTATTGTGCGTACGCGCACCTAATATGGCTGCCGCCGGTTTCTTGACATGAAATCACTTTCGATGCTGTTTCGTTCTTCGTTCACACTTCTTTCGTTATTATAATTTTTTTTTATTACAGTCTTTTTAAGCTACACATTTTTGTAACGCAGAATTAAATAAAACAGCATCTAAAGTGATTTC
Source organism: Luffia ferchaultella (assembly GCA_949709985.1). Taxonomy (NCBI): domain Eukaryota; kingdom Metazoa; phylum Arthropoda; class Insecta; order Lepidoptera; family Psychidae; genus Luffia; species Luffia ferchaultella. Next base: position 9,792,706 of record OX453266.1, read on the forward strand.
ATGTCAAGAAACCGGCGGCAGCCAATATTAGGTGAAAGCTTTTTGATGGCCGTTTGCTTGAAATGGAATTTTGGTTTCTTTTAAGTTCATAATTTAGCTCCAAGGATTCATGCGCAGATATCGCTCATTTCTGTTTCATGATCTTTTTAAATATTTTTATGTAACGTATTATATTAATTTTTTTTTTCTAAATATTTTATTTATTAAATATATTGAATCTATCTTCTATATTAATAAAATTGGAGTGTCTGTTCCGGCTAATCTCTAAAACGGCTGAATCGATTTCAATGAAACTTTCCAGACGTACAGAAGGCATTATCTTGGGCGACATAGACTACTTTTTATCTGTCTGTCTGTCCGTCTGTTTGTATGTGCGAGCTGATCTCCGAAACGGCTGAACCGATTTCAATGAAACTTTGCAGACTAGCAAGAGGCATTTTCGGAGGTAAGATAAGCTACTTTTTGTCTGTCCATTTGTCCGTCTGTCTGTCTTTTCGAGCTAAACCGATCCGAAACGGCTAAACCGATTTTAATGAAACTTCACAGATATGATTAAAAGATTGTCAGGAGTGACATACAGTACTTTTTGTTTGTCTGTCTGTCTGTCTGTCTGTCTGTCTGTATATCTATCTGTATGTTCGAGCTAAATTTATAAAGATTTCAATGAAACTATGCAGACGTTAAAAATAGGTAGTCAGGAGTGATATAGGTAACTTTTTGTCCGTTTGGTTGTCTGTTTATCTTTTTGTTTCGGATAATCTCCAAAACGACTAAACCATTTCAATGAATTTTCGCAGACATAAAAAAGAGGTTATCAGAAGTGACAAAAAGTTGGTTTTTGTCTGTGTGTTTGTCTGTCTGTTTGTTCGAGCTAATCGCCGAAACGGCTGATCCGATTTCACTGAAATTTTGTAAACATAAAGAGGGCGTTGTCAGGAGTGAAATGCAATTTTTCCGGTTTATCTCGAAAACGGCTCACCGATTTTGGGACTAACTTACGGGATAGCTAGTCTACATGGTAAAATTACTGAATGGATTTTGATGAAATTAGGTACTTATTGAGATTTCTTAGGTAGTCTTTTCTTGAAAGTGTCACAATATTCTGGAGAGCGTCGCGTCCATTTAGCTGTGTCGTACAATTGTGTAGTTCACGCGGGCAAAGCCGCGGGCGGAAAGCTAGTATTAATAATAAAATTATAGTTACAATACCTATAACACCAAGACGTTGTTGTCATGTATACGTTGTCATGTATACACTTCTAATCTAATCTACTGTTATAAAACTGTAATGTGATGTCTTGTGATTTTAGTTTTTTTTTATAGAAATTATGTTATGTTTATTATAAAATTAACGACTGAAAGAGTTTTATTGATAGTTACAAAAATACCGAAGGTAAAAAAATTTAAAGTTGGTAAATCTTTCCATTACGTCATTCGGTTACATTACTATTAACTATGATAATACTATGAGTTAAAGTGGGTCATTTATTTCTACGTAGCGTACACCGAGTGACGTCACGAGCAGGTCGTTAATAAGATAATAAACCCTCACGTGAAGGGTTCCTTTATTTCCTTTTTACGTACAAAACCTTAAACATCAACTAATTGTAATGTCAAAGTTATCTATGGCAACACCACCATTTTCTCGCTAAATTCCCATCCATTGTTATTTCTGCTGGGCCGCGAAATGAATTCCTTAGAGAAAATGTAAACTATTGCGAAAATAGCACGGATTTTCTTAAACATCAATACTGTTGTTTCTTGACAGTAGGAATTTGTACAATATGTTTATTTTATTAAAATAGAGAAAGTATCTATTTACATAGGTAGCAATAATTCTGTATGAAAAGAGATACAAATGTTTCACAATAATCTTTTGCCATCGAAAATACATAAATATCTTCGGTAAACAAGATTTTCGTATAGAAAATCGCACGTGATATTAGGTTTCTAATTGACTATTCCCAAATTTTTGAACTGAAGTCCGTTATATTTTATTTCGAAAGAATAGACAATTTCAAGTATCTATCACTATTGACAGTTCTGAGACTCACATTGTTTTTATAAATATGCAAGGGCAATGGCTAAACTTATAATTCCACCCGGTGACGTCATGCTATAAGAATTTTCAATATAATAAATGTACGTAAACACCGATGTAAAGAAATTTTTTTTATTAGTTTTTTAAACTTACCTATTTTCGAAAAAAAAAATATAACGGACTTTAGTTCAAAAATTTGGGAACGGTCAGTTGTAGAAGAGCGTATGAAATTGTTAACATACGACAAGAAAGGTATCACTTTTAAATGATCGGGAACGTATTTATATCAAAAATATTTGTATACCGAAAAATCTGTAATTGATTGGGTTAGTTAAATAATCGAGCAACGTATACCCACTACATCACAACCAGTAGAAAAAAGAAAGTTAATTAACAAAAGTTTATGCGTACTTATATATTATGCCCTTTAACAGGTTTCTCGTCTTGTGATACTCCACGAGGAAGCAGAAGATGGCAATGCTATGCCGGACTTGGCGCGGCCAGTGCAAGCGGTGTCACTGGCCGTCAACAACCTCGTCAAGGTATGTCTATGGTGTATGGTCAGATAATGTCAGGTCATTCCCCGACCCTAAATTCCCCTGCGCACTTGGACCTTTCTAGTACCTTATAATACAAGCATAATACTTGCTGCCTTTGGGACTAGATGGCGCCATGTGGGATATCTCAGATAATATTATTATTAATTAGATTTTCAAAAATTCATTCTTCGAATGAAATCATGCAGGTCGGTCACGAAACAATTGAGTCTTCAGAAGATGTCACCCTGCGACAAGACATGCCGGGAGCTTTACACAGGGTGGAAACTGCCGCAACGCTTTTACAACAGGCTTCTGATATGCTGCGAGCTGACCCTTACTCTGGACCTGCTAGGTACTTTATTGTTTTTAGGGTGACTACATTCTCGATTTATGACAGGAATAAGAGTAGTTTAGCCGACACTGCACGAAATTCTACCTTAAAAAAATTTTTTTTTTTAATAGAAGCATTTTCAGTGTTAAAAACGGCGGTGATTTGAAAAGTGGACTAAAAAATGAATGTTTATCAAAGTATGGATTCTTCAAAAAGTGAAGGGTTGATATTTTGACAATTTATAAATTTAACATTTTAAGTTTTTAAAAATAAATTAGAAAAATTATATTTAAGTTCAACAACTTGCATTTTGACAGGAAACATGACAGCATCCCGGAAGTAACATTTTTTTGTAGCTTTGCCTCATTATAACTTAAATATTTCTATATTAAAAAAAAACAATGTGGCCATGGCTGACAATGACAATAAATGTTTTTACCATCAAATACTCTATGCACTTCTCTTTTATATTCCAATTAGTTTTTAGCACATATAAAGCTCTGTGCCATTTTAACACTAAAAATGCTATCTGTTTAAAGAAATTGTTTGTTCTATCAGGAAGGGTAGCGGGCTCTTGGATTATAGTAGGCAACCATCGATAAATCGCTACACTTTCATTAGATAAATAATGTGATATTCGATTACAAAGGAAAAAGAGCAAATTCTGTTTCTTCTGTAAGTCATGCACATAATTTTGTTCAAACAAAGATATGAGCCAAAATGGACTAATTTAGAAAGGCAGAAAATCTTTGTTTATCTGATTACCAATTTTGTGGCACCTGTTGCTTGAGCCCTTTCCAGTGGAATCGTAAGCTAATATTTCTGCACCACCAGCTCTGAGATATATCTATGATCTCACGTATGTCTATAATTTTGCTTGTAAAACGTACACAAACGATAGGCAAATAATTTTTTTAATAACTTACAGGAAAAAACTGATAGAAGGCTCTCGAGGTATCCTTCAAGGCACGTCGGCGTTGTTACTATGTTTCGATGAGTCCGAAGTTCGGAAGATAGTTAAGGAATGCAAGAAGGTACGACGTAAGAACTTTATTTACAAACTTTCTTCGTAGAAATAATAACTTTTATCATGCACACTCTTCTTTGCTTTCGTCTCTTCCTGTTACGCGGGGTCAACTTTTTTCATCTTTTGGCGCCATTCACTTCCCTGGTAAGCATCGTTATCAGTACGATCATGTTTTTCCATATCATACGCACTGCAAGTAAAAAATCGGAATCCCTACCAAAAGCCCGTTTTGGTTTTGCCCATAAGTTTGTCATAGAAAGCCCAATTAAAAGCCAGTCAGCCAGTTGCCACGTGAAAAGGTAGTGGGCCGGTCAACGAAAACCGCTGGGCAAAGGTTCTGAAAGAGGCGACCATGAAACGGGCGTCGTAGCGTGGTACTGCGCCACACTAAGTGGACTGACGACCCGGTGAGGGTAGCGAAACCTCGCTGATTTCAGGTGGCCCAAGCTCTGCGTTGTGAAGACCTAGAGGGGAGGTAGTAGATGTTTTGTATCTGAGATGACGATGATGTAGTCTAAGAGCCGGTGGGAGATCGACCTTCACCGATCTGATAACCACATGAGACATATTTTTTAGGCAAGCTTACTGAGGCATATTCTGTGTGTTAAAAACTAACAGTGAAATAAAATTCATTTGGTTATCAAAAGAATGAAAGTGATGAAAAAAAATCGATTAAAGTTAATTTAATTAAAAATAGCCATGAGCACTTTCAGATAGGCAAGTAATTATAGGCATATTTGTTTATAAATTTTATTCGATAAAAAATATGTCTCATCTGGTTATCAGATCGGTAAAGGTCGATCTCCCACGGTCTCCTCTACTATGAAAAAGACCAAACTCATTACTTCCTCTAGATCATAAATAACGAGACTTGAAAGATCTTACATGATATAATTAAAATGATACCACTTCTATTCTAGGAAAATATACAATTAACAGTTCTGCATACTCTACGCTCTGTCACTGTTGATAAATGTTGATAATAACCTCATTGGTTCTTGGTTGTTCTGTAGGTATTGGACTATCTAGGAGTAGCCGAGGTTATCGACACCATGGAAGACTTGGTGCAGTTTCTCCGTGACGTATCTCCTGCATTGTCGCGGGCGGCGCGAGAGGTCGCCGCTAGAGCGGCCGAATTGACCCATCCCCCACACGCTGATACTCTGACAAGATGTCTCGAAAGTGTTAAACAACTGGCGCCCGTTCTCATCGGATCTATGAAGATATATATACATATATTGACTGAAGGTATATTTATTACGACTACGGGTTCTATGTAACGTCCAGTAAAACGCACGGTTACGGTCTTTCTTACTTTAGCCTTGTTTGGCAGACGCACTCAAATTTCCTTGGTTTACCATTCGCTCGTCAAGCGCGTCGCCTTATATACGTGTTTGGGTCCATATGAACACTATTTCGGGGATGAATAAATGACAATATATGTATATGAAAAATTAGAAATAAATATATCCTCCATCAGGAAAGAGTAACTTAATGTTCAATGCTAACCGCAGCTGAGAGCGTGCGTGGCTGAGAGGGCCGCTCATCATCATCATCATCAGCCCATTTTTACCCCACTGCAGGGGCTTAGGCCACCCCCAGGGTGAGGAGGGGGGCTTGGAGCTTAAGTCCACCACGCTGCTCCACTGCGGGTTGGGAACTGTAACGACCGCCATCTATTGACAGCGTCCGGGACCGACTGCTTAACGTGCCCTCCGAAGCACGGTGTCAGTGATATTGTGTACTTAAGTCAGAAAAACTCATTGGTACACTCAAACCATGGCCCTATGGGGTCTTATAAATTTGAGACAGGTTCGTTGCGCTCTGGGCTATCACGACACTAGAGGGCTGCTGCATCTATATAAAGTATGAGTGTTATTACTACTTTGTCGTCGAATTTTCTTTATCGAAATAGTCAACAAACTGTTATCTAATAAATATTTTTAAGTACTTTTTTTTTACAGTCTACGCTCCATTACCTATACGTCCCCGAATTTTGGACCCGAACACGTTGTATTAAAACATTTAATGTTTTAGTTCCTTATATAAAATATGCCAACCGATTGGTAGAGTGGTTAGAGACCCTAACTGCAGAACCAAACGTCGCGGGTTCGATTCCCGCCTAGGACAAATATTTGTGTGTCTGAACATGTATATGTCTGGATGTAAAAATATCTATATGTGTATATATTATGAAGAATATTTATGTATGTATATAAATCGTCTGGACCCATAATACAAGATCCAGAAGTTGACATTTGTTTATCACCTAACTTCTTGGCGTAAGAATGAGAAGTGTAGTTTTTAAAATATATAGATATCGGAGATGTACGTGCACGTAACTACATATTTTTTTGCTAAAAATAAGTATTTGGTATATAAAAACGTTTTTCCTTGAATTAAACTGTTATATTTTGTATGATAATAGAATTATTTTAATCTAAATGCATGGTATAGCCCGTGATTTAATTATATACTAAAATGTAAATTTCTTGTTAGGTGGCAAAGGTCTCGAAGAAGCCGCCGAAAACAGGAATTACTTAGCCCAAAGAATGGCAGACGAAATACATGAGATCATTAGGTAAGTATTGATGCGATTTTTTTTTTAATTACACACTGTTGAGAATACAATACAGCGTTAAGTATATACATCATGGTCTCAAATGTACACCAGGTGTATATTATAACTTGTTTCTTTTTTACGCAACGTTTATTACACACACTTGTAATATTAAATTGAATTCGAATCAATATTAATTAATTATCATCAGTAAATTACAATATTATAAACTGGCAGCAGAAATATGAAAACATAGCAGCAATGCAGCACCCTCGATTTAACTGTAAGTTTACCAATCAAAAAGGGCTGTACGCGTGTACGCCCATGGTATGTCTTGAATTATAATTTCATTTGGGTGAGCGATATAGGCGTACGCACATTGAAGAATAGACTCGGTAGGTAGATATTATATAGTATAGGGTTAGCATATTTTAGTAACCAAAATTATTAAAAAATATTAAATGTAATAATACTACATAAATGTTACCAATATGTTCTTATCTTGATACACAACAGCGTATTGTAAAGTAGTCCGCGAATTGAAAAACACGTATATAAAAATATCTACTATATCATACGTATAAGAGTATTAATTCACCCCTTATAAATTACTCCCCACTATCCACTACCCCACCCCACTACCTCAATTCAACAATAAAAATTTCCAGTCGGTACCCACTATTTCGAGCAATCCGCACTATATAAAATAAACATCTTTTTGCTTATTCTGCAGTTCTGATCCAGGAGCCTAAATTTTAGTAAACTCTGAAATATACGAATTCCTTTCTGATTGGCCCAATTCATAGGCGATAGTTTTTCAAGCCGATCAAATAATGAGATGCCATCTAAACTACTCCTAATTCAAACTTTTATTACACAGTAAAACCACACCGCAAGTAAAAACACACAAATTATTCCGATAATTAAATTGTGTTCTGTAAGTTTTAAGTAAACTTTTTTTATAATAATAATAATAATAACGCACACATGACAACAACGTCTAGGCCCCAAACTAAACATTAGCTTGTGTTTTGGGTACCAAGCGAAAACACCACATACATATAACAACCAAGACCTGGTACCAGTATCGATATTCATTATATTAATTTTATTTTATCTCCAACTTAACTTTCATTTCATCAAATCGGTTTTACTATGGTGAGACGCAACTGTGAACACAACAAGCTTCTCTTGTCAAGTAAGTGAATCAGTCTGAAGTTGTCAACTTTCTTAGGAAGTCCAGTGAAATTTAAATATATTCAATAACCATCAATCATCCTTTATACATATATGTACTAAATTTTCATTTTAGAGTTCTACAGTTGACGTCCTACGTCGAAGATGGCGGTGAGAGAGACAATATCGCAGTTTTGAAGGCGCTTCAAGGGCAGATGCACAGCAAAATGGGCGCCGCTCACGAATTCGTTAACGTATGTATTGTATGTGTTTCATTAAATGTCGATAACGGGAAAGCTTGTATGGGATTAGGCTAGAACAACACAACTAGTCCTAGACACACCGGCTCCGAACTGGAACTGTCACCAAACAAGCAACCGAACAGACTCATAATGAACTAAGCCGAAGCCGAACCAGGATCATATAGTCGCTTTAATGTCTTTCGTCATTATAATTTAAATTTTATACAATTACGAAGTAATTTTTTTATCACCAGCTAAATATTTTCTAGGCTTCAGGTAACATCTAAAGACTCAATTTAAAAAAAAAAAACTAGATCAAATTTCTTCACATTAAAAATAATTTTCCTTAAAGAATTTTGTCGATACAGCGTGGTTACTATAAGTTAAATATATAAATGATAAAGGTGCAATCGCGAGTGTAGACGAGAAAAGTATCCCGCTGGCGGCCGCTGACCGACGAAATTATCCGTTACCCGCGCATCTCGACGGTAATTCGACAAATTTGTCGCGCTGTGTATGAATATTTATGTACTGAGCTCACAGTCACTTTTCAGCAAGCAATTTTAATATTTTGTATAAAGTGAAATAAAATTATATTGTTTCAACCATTGCTAAACAGAGGATGTCTTTATATCGGACCTTGTTGTAAGAGCAGCTTATTAACATTCAAAATGTGGCAGCAATAATTACGCAGAATAAAAAGTATTTTTTGTCGATAACCCCAAGGACCCGGAAGCGTTGCGAAACAGCTATGGCGAGCGCGCTCTTCGCTCTGTATTGACCTCTGCACAACGCGCCGCTGAACACTTGACCCCAAGCCACTCTGACGCCATCAGGAGGACTGCAAGGTATGAAAAAAACTTATATGAAACATCTATAGAGAAATATTTTAAATTCGGAATATAAACATAGAACATGAAAGAAAAAAATCACAATAATCAGGACGATATTTATTTAATTTTTATTTTATTAATTCACCATGCAGCCATTACAACAAGCTATTTTAAAAACAAAATTTACTAATAGGCGTAAGAGTACAATCTATTATTTACAATTTTAGTAATTAATTTGTCCGTCACAACAGTTTTTATAATGAAAAACGTATTTTGAAAAAGGTATTAAAAACAATAACACCTAATTTATAAAATACTACAAAAATTATACAAAAACAAAAAAATTGACAAATACAAATAACAATTAAAAATTCTTACACTGTTTAGGTATAGGTATGGTCGCGGCTATCTTACCACCCCCGCGGGTAATATTAGAGAGGAAGTTCCCTCGTACAGATGGAGCAAAACTTTACGGCCGATCGGAACGTAGGGTCGTATAGCATCGCAGTAGCAAATTTTAGGTGTGAGCGTGATATCGCGGCAAACTCGTATTCGCCTCGTTTTCAGACCAGATATGAAGTTTTTCTTGATCTGTACCCAGTTCTGTTCGCAATTTGATGCAATAGTACTAAATTGTTGATCAAGTGAATGTAGGGTTAAAGAATTAAAAAAAAAAATTGAAAAATAGTGTTTTCAAGGGGGTGAATTTAAGTGAATTTTAAAGCTACTTCACTTCGATTTTTTTTTGATTGCGAGTTTAAGGGAGGTGGTGAAGTATTTTAACTATTACGAAATCGGGCTCAGATATTGTTTTGTGTTATAGGCATAAACATAATTTTGAAAACTTTTTTCTAATATACTTGTGCTGTGTAAATCTTTAGGTCTGGAGGCACTAATGCCGACTTGCTGTGCGACGAAAGACAGTATGGCCGCGGCCGAGACCCCAAGGTACAGATTTAATATATATATACTATTGTATGTTTTGAGGTTTTTATTTATTATTATTTCATTCTTTAATTTTATTATTCGTCAGCAGCTTCATGGCACTATTGGTCAATTATATGGTCACATAAATATTTAGTTTTTCATATTCAAAATAATCAAAATCAAAAAGTTTTTATTCAATATAAAATGTTTACACACATTTTTCAAAAGTCAAAATGAATTGATTTTGATTTGATTTGTTTAGGTACCGGTTCCAAAACTAGAAGGAGAAGAACCGGCAAGAAACTCTTTTCTGTTTATTTTATTTAAATATATGTTTTTCTTAGTTGTTTTTTTTTTTTAATATGCTTACAACTTTTACAATGATGTCCATGCGTACTTATCATTTAAATACTCGCTAATACAATAGTAAGCTTTTTTCACGAGTTGGACTTTAACTTGCTTTGTAAACTGATTTGAAATTAAGTTCAACATTTTTTTAGGAATTTTATTATAAAAACGAATACAATTTCCCATGAAAGAATTATGTATCATATAAACTATTACGTGGCATGTATATTGGAAAAATTCCAAAGTTCATATTACACAGCCAAATTTATAATGTTATATATAAGGCCCATTTAATCAGTCTTCAGCTGGCACTATATTTCATAACTAAATTTTTTCCACAAATACAGCTTAATTACGCAATTTATTTAGTAAATGATTACTTCAAAAAGTATTTAATAAATATTTATTTTTCGTGGTTTGAGTAAAAAGACGATCTATCCACTGAGGATAATTTGATTATAATGTGACATTTTATATTTTCGCGAAAATATGTGCGTAAAGATTTACTATATTTTTTAACATTGGTGACACGCAAACTGTTAAAATAAAAATTTATAGTTTTTATAAATTTGGAAGTGATCACTACGTAAATAAATTGTATGATTGAACTGTATTTGTACAACAAATAAATGAAATAGAGTAGACGAGGTTTACCCTTAACTAAAATTTAGTATTAAATTTTTCTACATTACTAGATTATGAATTAAATTAAAAATTATTTTCTGTAGGCTATGAAGTTAGCTAACGATCTCCGAGGGCAGCTCAACGAAGTCGAGTCTATTGTAAACGAAGGTGTAAGGGCCGCCGAAAAGCAAGGTGGCAAGAGCATGCAAGCGAGGTGACTATAAACTTTATAAAATTGAACACTGGCTTTTGTTGACGGCTCTGCCCGTGTGGCCTTACATAACATAATAATAATAATACATGGGACTTCTCACACAGCGTCATCTAGTCCCAAAGTAAGCAAGTATTATGCTTGTGTTATGGGTTACTAGACAACTGATATACATACTTAAATATTCTTTATAATATATATATATATATATATTTTTTGCGAAGACACCACACACATATAACAACCAAGACCCGGTACCAGTATCAATATTCATAGTATTAATACTGACCCGACCTGGGATTCGAACCCGGGACCTCCAGCTTCATAGGCAGAGTCGCTACCCACTAGGCTAAGCGGTCGTCAAACGTCTCTAGTAACATGGTTTTCCGTTCTCGCGGCTGTGATATTTCTTTGACTTCATTTCTTGAGTTTTACTTTTGCCACTATTCCATCTTACAACTCGAAGCTTTGCTCATTTATTTCAGTTTTTGATTAGTTTCTGTCTCTTCAACTATCCCAGTGCAATAAAAGAAGTTGTTTCGTTGCGATGTTAAATATTGATATGGATGCTGGGGTTGCATAACATGAAGCGGATTCTTAATGTTTAAAAATATTTTTTCATAGCACTTTTGGTAAAGAGTTACATGATTTTTGTGGGAACGAGTCAAATCGTTCCCACAAAATTGATTTGATTTTCTTGGGAAGTGTTGTTTTCCACGTGCTCAATGACGTCTTGGAAGCGCTTCAGTTGGTAGAGTTGAATGAAAGACTTAGGAGGGTGATGTAAGCTCCACCAACGACCGACTTTTAAATACAATAACAGGTCAAACGTAAGAAATTGCTGCTAGTTTTATTATATAATATTTTTTAAGTCCAAGATCCTTTTATTCCTCCAGTCAGCACTAAAATTTTACTTGCTTGGATTAACTGGAGGTCCACGGGAACTTCTGTGCCAAATTTCAAAATAATCCATTGAAAAATAAGAAAGTCTTCAATTCCCGAATTAACTCCAATCAGTTCAAAAATGATAGCTGCGAAACTAGATGTTAAAGAGAAACTTTGTAAAAAAATCCCTAATAAAATAAAGAAATATTTTAGATAATAGATATATTAAAGAAATATTAATATACATATTTTCTCCAATTCCTCCAATCGGCTCCAAAATGGACCCTGCAACGCAATAGTTCAGAGGGAACCTCTGTGCCAAGTTTAGAAAAAAATTGTTATTAAATAGGAAAATCCTCAATTCTTTCCTTTGGCTCCAACTCCTCCACTTGTTCTATTTAATTTATTAACACATATTTCTGAAATTCGTACTTTTATGGTCACAACTAGTTATATACAATAAAATGAAAGGCAGATACCAATAAAAAAGGATTACAGTATATAAAGTTGACAAAATTTGTTGGCTTTGAGTCGTTGAGCGTCGCCGTAACAAGTGTGCGCCTTCCAGTCTGCTATATTTAAAGTGCGGTGGTGCTGCTCTAGATGCGCTTAAATGTATCTCTGTCTTTCTTTCACACTTTCGTAAGTAAGTATTCTTTTTAAAGGGTGACTTCATAATGATAAGAGCTACAATTTATTATATTTTTTAGACTGGAAACAGCGCACAAGTGGCTGTTACATCCCAACGCCGACCCGGCCACTAGGATCGAAGGTCAGAAGGCTATCAACAGCATCGTGTCGCAAGGCCAAAGGGTAAATATATTATAGTCTCACAAATAAAATTACAATTTCATAGGTCAGTGCTGCAGAAATTTAAATTATCAATGTGCCAATATGGAACAGAACTGAGTGGACGTTTTATATTGTTTGTGGTCTAAGTTACTGTCGGCTGCCCATCGTCTGAGAACTGACTACAGTTACAGTAGAAGTTACTGTTCTTGACTGACTACAGTTCAGAAATTAGAAAGTAGGACTCCAGCAATGTGGACCCTATGTCTAGCAGTGGACAGAAAAAGATGACGATTGAAATCTTTTGGGTCGCGCGCTCTGATTGCCCCAACCGTTTGAACAATGGGGTTTTTTTGAATGTGATGTAAAAAACAAAGTATTATGTATTATTTATATTCGGAGACGCCGGCTGACACAGGTCGTCGATAAGTCGTCTTAATTGTGAAATATTTCGCCCAAACTAAGTGTACTAAAAGGATTTTTTTTAAAATTAAATATGTCGTAAATATATAAGTGTAAATGTGAATATGTAATTAATAGCACTAAAAATTCACAAATATCTAAAAAGAATAAAATATTGTTTTTGTCATGTACGCAATGAAGCTTCAATTGAATTGAATCAACTCAGGTATCTGTTACAATTATTCAAAAATGTTTCTAAGCTATTTTATTGAATTTCAAATTTTAAAGTGTTTATATAAATTGTTTTGTCGGTTCCATTAGAAATAACAATACTTTTAAGTTGTTTGTTTATAGTGGTCAACTTCAAAAAAAAAATCATTGCGTTGCTTAATATTATTTTTTTTAAGTTGGATCTAAATTTTGGCTAAAATTCAAGAACAAACAATACCTCTGATTTCCATACATTTATTTGACCATAAGTAAGAAGCGATATGTTGTGATATTTATTTTACAATTTTATTAAGTAAAGTTTATTGTAAAATTGTCATTAAATTTACAAAAATATGTTATTTTTAATAAAAAACGGTTCTAATTTTGGTTTGTACAGTTCTTAATTTTCGATTTAGTTATGCATGTGGGAGCAAGTTTTTTTGATAGCCGAAATTAGAACTTTTTTTTGTTAAAAGGAACATATAAATTTACCAAGAATTTTATAGTACTTATTAAGATAGTAAAATAGATACAACAAAGTGTAGTTTTTTTTATTTCTGGTTAAATAAATTTTTTGTCGTTAAGATACAAATATCAATGTACCTATAAATCAACAGAAATTCTATTCGTCAAATTGATTGGACATAAAAAATTAAAAGTAGCATGTTTTTTTTTTTAAATATTGTTTATTTTACAATTTCAGATTGCAGACAACCTTCAAGGTCGCGAAAAAGCTGAAATACTTCAACTATGCTCGGAAGTTCAAAATTTGTCAGATCAACTGGCCGATTTGTGTATGAGCGGGAAAGGCGATACGGAGGAGGCGAGAGCCATAACCAGGTATGTTATATGAAAATTTAATAAAATGAAATCCTTTTTTTTTCTTAATACATAAAACCAAAAAGGCGCTTCCAATTGTCTAAATCTACAGATGCTCCTGAAAATACAAATTATTAATGAAAAGCGCTATCTGTAGTAATATCAAATTATGATTCATTTATAATTAATTAATTAAATAATAGTAATAAAATTGGGACATCCCACACAGCGCCATCTAGGCCCAAAGTAAGCAAGTATTATGCTTGTATTACGGTGTATTAGATAACTGATTTAAATACTTAAATATACTTTTTTTTATATATTATATACATATGTAGATACTTTTACACCCAGACACGGAACAAATAGACATGTTCATGCACACAAACATTTGTTCCGGGCGGAAATCGAACCCGCAGCCCTTGGCTCCTAACTTGGTCTCTAACCACTCGGCCAAACGGCCGGTCTATATATCTAAATATCAGTCGGTCGGTAATTTGATTGATTATTATTAATTTTCTAAATTTTAAGTATTATGTTGTAAAGTCAATTCAGTGAGTGTGGTTTTCACCTGTAATGGGTTCACATATCAGTTCATAGTCTCTAAGAATATATGTAAGTGTACAATATTAATATGTAAACTGTTGGTGATCCTATTTGAAATAAATAAATGATTCACTTCACTTTATCAGCTCATTTTTTACCCCACTGCAGGGGCTTAGGCCTCCCCCACGGCGAGGGGGGCATGGAGCTTAAATCCACCACGCTGCTCCACTGCTGGTTGGGGATTATAACGACCGCCATCTATTAACAGCGTCCGGGACCAACTGTTTAACGTGCCCTCCGAAGCACGGTGTCAGTGATATTGTGTACTTAAGTCAGAAAAACTGATTGGTACACGCCCGGATTCGAACCATAGCCCTATGGGGCCTTATAAATTTGAGACAGGTTCCTTGCGCTCTGGGTTATCACGACACGAAATAAGTGATTAATAATAAGTAGTGTGCTTTAACGGTATCAATATTTTTTTTCCAAGTCTTTCAATGGAATTCACTCTTGTTAAAACTGGGTCAGTATTTAATTTTACTAGTTGCAATTAGGATTATATTTTGGCCGGCCCACGCCAAGTGCCATCCATGACTTTAGATATCGCTTTGATTGTATGTTTGCAGTTGCAATTTGCAAGTGTAACCACACAACACAGGCAAGTCAACCTTTAGACCACGCTTTAATAAAAGTCAGTACGAAAACGAAATCGCCAAAAAGTGGCGGGTTGCGGGGAGAGGTCGGCTAGTTTTCATTGGCTCGTTCAAAATTGACAATTTAATGGCTTCGACGTGCTTCCAACTGACGGCTCACTAGTGACGTAGTTATGTAGTGTCACTACATAGCCTTGGCGAATGCTACTCCCTGTTAAAGCGTGGTCTAAAGGTTGACTTGTCTGTGCCACACAATTAATGTATTAATTAAGGGCATCATACATTATTGCGGCCTGGCTTTTAAAATGAAATTTTTCTAATCTATTAGTACAGTTCCTTACAGCAAGCGAATACGACTGTGATATAATTTAAATATATTTTTTGGTTTAGACAACTGACAGATAAACTACACGAGCTGAAACAAGCGATGGACCGTGCAGTCGTCAACCGGGTGGTGGAAGACTTCATTGACGTAGCGGCACCGCTGAGACACTTTACTGAAGCTGTCAACGCGCCCGAAGGTCAGTTGATATCGGTCACGAAAGGAAAACATATTAGAAATGGCAGGACCGCTTTGTTAAGTCACTAACGCGTGGGGATTGTACCAGCATCCTTCACATTTGTGTTCATTATTTGGAATATAACCTTAACCGACGACCGCTTAGCCTAGTGGGCAGCAACCCTGCCTGCGAAGCTGGAGGTCCCGGGTTCGAATCCCAGGTCGGGTCAGCATTTATATGATGAATATTAATACTGACACCGGGTCTTGGTTGTCATATGTATGTGGTGTCTTCGCTTGGTACCCAAAATACAAGCTAATGCTTAGTTTGGGACCTAGGCGTTGTTGTGATTGTGTGTGTTATTATATAAAAAAAAAAATTGTGGAGGATTTGACCATGATGTTAAATATTTAATCCGAAATGTGTGGGATTGTTCTCTATATGGCCTCATCTACGTCATTCGAGTAGGTTCGGTATACCCGCAGATCAACGTTGGGTAGTCCGACGCGTCTGTTGGTTTTGTTCGAAGGCTAGACTTAACATGTAGAATTTTTTCTAATAATGTTTTCGAATTATTTTAATCAGAATAGCCATGTACTACTGTGTAACATATTGCCTCCAGGAAATCCCTCGTCAGATGGAGGTAGCGTTATCTGACCAATGTAGTTATTAATGATCACTTCTCTAAATTCTTGGTTCTTTCTATTAGATGAGTAGTTTTCACCATTTATTTCTAATTTTTCTTTGCTCACGAGGTGTCATATCCTAACACGTTTCATTTTCGCTGACCTTTCTTCTTCTTTTTTTTTATACTTCAATCTCTCTCTTTATATTCAGCGACCAAAACTTGATTACTTTTAATTTTTTCTAAGCATGCTTTTGTAGCTACTGACTTTTTGTATGGCTGTTTCGTATTTGGACAGTTTTAAACGGCATTTTGCTATAAAATAGATAAATTGCACATCCGATTCACCAGCCCATTATGCCCCACTACAGGGGCTTAGGTCTTCCCCCAGGGTGAGAGGGCTTGGAGCTTAATCAAAGCACGCTGCTCCAGTGCGGGTTGGTGCATTTTAAACACTGCCATCTGTTGATGGCACCCGTTGATGTTGATGGTTGTATAGAATAAAACATATTTAGAAAATATTACGAATAAGTGTAAGTGAACGTCAGCTCCTAATCACTCCCGTCTGTCCCTAGCACAGAAAATTAAGTATATTAGAGGTGCCATGTGACGGTATTTGTTCAGACAGACGCGTTCTAAAAATATTACACAACGAAAATACGCAAAAATATTACGCGTAAATAGTTTTCTCTCAGATTTGTTTTAGTATAGAAAAAGTTAAGTCGTTCATCCCTTTTCCTCACATTTTTGTTACGACTTTTGCTTTTCAGAGCTTAGGTTACAACATCTGTGTAAGAGAAATTTGATCTGCTAAATTTGACGAAATAACCTTTCCACTTTTAGGTACGATCGGCCGTGAGGCCAACTTCCATGACAAAGCAGCCGCGCTGAGTACGTTCTCGGACCGCGCGGCGCACACGGCGCGAATGGTGGCGGCTAGCGCGGGCGCAAACAAACGACTGGCCGATCAACTTATACATAATGCTACTCAGGTACACTTTATCTTAAACAAGTGTGTGTGGGGCTACGCATAAGGTGGGGTTCCGTAGCCGTGCTTAATTTCATAAGTTTGTTCAAAGTTTAACTGTGAACCAACTTAATCAGGCTGTAGATCGTGAATTAGTTGACCCTAGGTTGTGATAATTTTTTTAGTAAGTTCGACTATGTACTAAAATCAGTTCCAGATTTTTAGAATAGTAGTTAAATAGTTGGACGGGGGGTCAAAAGCTTTTTTTAGCGAAGTATTTCATTAACTACAATCTTATTTTGGGTAACCGACAATGAACCTCATAGTTTTTTTTTTTTTTTTTTAAAGTAGCTATCCAACGAGACCCGCTCGACGGATATCTAAAAGGTTTTTTTTTTGCTGTCACATTACTTTTACAGTGGGTACACTCTAATTTTCTTTTTCAAGATGTAAGTACACATTTATGTAGGTGTCACAGATATGTATGAGCAAGCCGAATTTAAGCTTCATCGCAAGATGGAACGTAACATAACGACAAATTATACGTCTTTACTATAATTGGTTAACCAATCTTTTATTAAATTATACACGAAATGTTCAGTATCTTTTGTTTAATAATAATAATCATAATAATACTCGGGAGTTCCCACACAGCGCCATCTAGTCCCAAAGTGAGCAAGTATTATGCTTTTGTTATGGGTTACTAGACAACTGATATACATATTTAAATATTCTTTATAATATATACATACATAAATACACCACATACATATAACTACCAAGACCCGGTATCAGTATCAATATTTATCATATAAACACTGACCCGACCTGGGATTCGAACCCGGGACCTCCAGCTTCGTAGGCAGCGTCGCTACCTACTAAGCTAAGCGGTTTTCTTTTAAAGTACAAATTTTACCTGTGGGTTACACAAAGTTATTTTTCACAGTTAATATTTCAAAACATCAAGTTGCATATATTTTTGTTACTTACATTGTTGTCACAACCCGGTATCTGCATGTACTTCCATGTCTCAGAGTGACATGGTTATGACATACATACAGATGGACGGACGGACATGGAGAAACTGTAAAGTCGCGTATCGGTTCGTGCGTTTCAGGCATACGTACACAACTAAATAAAAATTATCAAACTAAACTAAAATTTGGTCGATGTTATTTACAGGTGGAAAAACTCGCTCCACAGCTGATCGCCGCAGGAAAAATTCGTCTCCATTATCCTGACAATAAGGTTGGTATTTATTTAGTAATAGTTTAGATCGAGTGTTCAGATGAGACTTAACTTTAACGCGATGTAATATTCATTTGGTTCATTTAGTTTCATGGTATTGACGGCATCTAGCACTAAGTATCTCTAGTTTAAAATGATGTAACTTACGTATATAACAGACCTCTTTATACGTGTTAGTGTAAATAATAAAGATAATCATTATAACTATGTTCTTTGTCATACTATAATCTATAAATATAATAAAATTGTAGATTGTGCTGTACTTTAACGATTTGTGCAAAAAAAAAAACGGATACGCGAGAAATAAGTAATACAACGTAAAAAACAATTTTGGAAATTGTTCATTTGTACGGGCATTACGTAAAAGTCACAGATTGGATACAAAATATTACTGTAAATTATGAAGCTTAATTCTGGGCAACATTTAGTGTTTATTTCATCAAAATTGACCCACAGACTCAAAAAATTTGTATTTATCAGTTTAGTTTGAATCCTCATTGCACCAACTACCGCGCCGCAGCGCCGCGTCACACGTGCCCAGTTTTTTTAAATGATTTATTGCAACACTGACATAATGTTTATGACACGTTTTTTTATTTACATATTTTTTTAATCTATTAAAAACAACAAATAAGTCTTAACAGTAATTCTATTATTTTAGAGCATAACTGTCATAAAATAAATTTTCAACACATTTGCTATTAATATGGTCTTTATGAAATCGAAGTTTGTACCGTAATCTTGTATTTTTCAGTACTAGGCCTTTTTATTTTACACCGATCACAAACGAGCATTCTGTTTGTAACGCACGCGTAAACCGCGAAAGGCAACCCGCTCGCACCTTTAGCTCCCGCCATTATTACATTTGAAGTATCTACCTAATTTTAAACCCAAATGTATTGATAAACGTCGTATGATGCTCGTACTCAGTAAGCTTGGCTATTATAGTCATAGTTTTATTATAAGCACTCGGCTTCGTCTCGTGCCTATAAACCCATCGACTATAATATGCAGCTTACCGTACTTGCATCATAATGTACTAATACCTGTGCTTTTCGAGTCAAGGTGTCGAGGGGGACATAATCACATTGCGTTTTATAACCTAAGGAAATCTAAGTCCACGCGGACGAAGTCGCGGGGACAGCTAGTTATAGAGGTTTTTTTTTTAAAATATAGGTGGCGGAGGAGCATTTCAATAATCTGAAAGGGCAGTATTCTGAGGCGGTGCTCAGAGTAAGGGACCTCTGCGACCAAGCCGTCGACCCCCTAGATTTCGTTCGCACTGCAGGTATGAATTTCATTTGTAATTTCTGCTGCAATGTAAAAAAAAAATATTAAGTATGCATACTAATCTACATAAACGCATATTCTTTACATATTGAAACTGTTTTCATGGTTCCGTACCTCTGAAGGTAAGCAAACTGAACCCTTATAGGATCACCTTGTTGTCCAGCCATCTGTCTGTTTGTCAAAATCCTTTTTCTCAAAAACGGGTAAATCATATTGAAACTAATATCGATTACGGAGTTCTGTGGAATAAATGGTGTATCCCTTCCAGTCTGCTCCAACTTCAGGTATCTCGGATCATTGATACAAAACGACGGCGACATTGACCGCGACTTGAGGAACTGGATAAATGCGAGATGGATAAAATGGTGACAGATCTCTGGTCACAGAGGGATTGATGAGCAATAGCTTGGCGTGGTATGGGCATGTGATAAGGAGGAATGTAAGGCATATTACAAGGAAAGTGATGAGTATGAATGTAGAGGAATGTAGGGGTAGGGGACGACCCAAGAAGGTGTTGGTGGATTGCGTGAGGAAGGATATCTGTATGAAAGGTGTGAGTACCGAGATGACGACTACTGACAGAGATGAATGGAAGAAGAACACATGTTGTGCAGACCACACTCATAGTGGGATAAGGGCAGGAGGATGATGATGGAGTTCTGTGGATCTGTTGGCTCATTTTCACCCTAAAAGCATGTTATTAAAACCTATATCTAAGATATTTCCCGTTGACAAAGCATCCTGAAATTTGGCATTAAGAAAGGTTTGATAATACACTATAAAAAATAATTTAATTCACCAATTACCAATTTTACGTGATTTTTTTTAGTGTTTCTAAAATAACGTGTACATTGTAGCCATACATGTAAATACGTTATATTATAACAGTACGGATTTTTTTACATATTTGATATATATTGTGTAACCCTGCTCTACAGTTTTCTTATTAAAATAGTAACATGATGTTACAATACTTTATACTATATGTTGCATCATTATTTCATCTGTTTCAATATAAAATTTTTATCAAAATCAAAATCAATGTGGTTCTTGAGTTACATATAAACGTTCAACCAGCACTCCGCTGCAGTTTAATAATAGTCCATAAATCAGTATGTCTTTTACAGGGGAACTGATGCAAAAGCATACTTACCTGTGCGAAGAGGCAATACGTCAGAATGATTCGCAAAAGATGGTCGACAATACTTCGGCCATTGCCAGGTGAGGATGATAGGTTATGTTCGTCGGCAGAGTGAGTTTAAATGTCAAGGGACACTAGAAAAGAGCCAATCAAAAAGTCTGTTTGTGTATTATTTTTATTTTATTATTGACTTGTAAAATAGAATTCGGTGATAACTCCAAAAATATGATTTTAAAATAAATACGTTTGTAAATTTCAATTTCGTTTTCCTAATAATATTTGGATTTATGCTATCTAGAAATGTAATGATTATTATCTAATGAATAAGATTTTGTAGGTCATCTATACATTAAGGGCAAACTAAATATATAACATTGAAGAAAATTGCTTATAAAAATTGTTCTGTAATAATAATAATAATGCCAAGACGTCGCACACAAAGCCATCTAGTCCCTAACTAGGCATATCCATTATGGGTACTAGACGACTTACATACATACTTTCGATAGTTTTTTTAACATAATTCATATGATGTACAGTTCCAAACAAACTTTATGGCGGATGTGAATATAGGCACGAGTCGCGTCGCAGGAACCAGTTTTAAGTGTAGCGGGTTGCAGTGGAGCGAAGGGTATATGACTGTACCTGCGCAAGCACGCTTATAGCGTTGTAATCCGATCCGCCATAAAGTTTGAGGCAAACTATACATATTTGAAACTCAGACATAGAACAAATACATGTACCGTGCACACAAATATTTGTTTCAGACGGGAATCGAACTCGCGACCTTGAGATTCTGCAGTTATGGTTTCCAACCATTCGACCAATCGGCCAGTCAAATAAAACAATATTTTAATTCACTGGACAAACGGATAGACAGAGAAATGTATTTATAATATTGTATAGAAGATTGATTAACAAGTATTTTTTTACGATATTAATTAATATATCCATGTTAACCTATTACTTGTATCATGTACACCAGACTCGCCAACCGCGTTTTACTAGTGGCAGCATCGGAACGCGACAACACCGAAGATGGGGAGTTCTCTCGGGCGCTGTCTGCAGCCCACCAACGGCTCCAAGCAGCCATACCGCCAGCTGTTCGCGGCGCTAAAGCCATAGCTTTGGGAGACAAAAGTCACGCGCCCGACTGGCGAGCCAACAATGCACAGGTGATACAAGCATAAAACTAGAGTTCCACTATTGTACTTGTCCGGGCTCTCGTACATTATAATGTTCTACTAGAGTTTGTCTTAGAAATTCTCACTCCTTTCAACAAAGCAATTTAATAAGTCTCTTATATTGCGTATGGTGAATAAGACCTTATAATAGAGCCTGAAGCTGGGTAATGGAACCCCTCAATGGTTACTAGTAGACATATTTGGAAATATGAGTAAAATGTGTTTAATAACTAGTAGAGTTTGCCAACGAGTGGGTTTAAAAATGAACACGGGCAAGACGAAAATCATGTCAAATATCCAGGTTGCACCTGCTGTAGTGATTATTGGGACATTTAATCGAAGTTGTTGACAAATACATTCACCTGGAACAGACTGTCTGGTCAGACTAAGAACGAACCGAAATTCGTAGCGTGGGACGGTTTCCCATTAGGTGTATTGTTGACCTGGAAAATGTTACGAACCGCCGGTGGTTACTGGTGGCTCATGACCTTTCGTTGTGGGGATCTAGAAAAGAGGTATATGTCCACCAGCTAAAATAATAGTATTATTATACCACATATATTAAACCGAAATTGTCGCTAGTAAATAGATTTTTTAAAGCGTAGTGGTGCTAGGTTTACGACTAGCCTGCATATCAATCACGATTTGTAAATTAACGCATTTTATTATCACAGATCATCCGTGCAGCGAAAGACGTAGAGTCAACACTAGGACGCCACTACGCGCCCCCACCTCCCCCTCCAGCTCTTCCCGAAGCCCTGTCCAAATTGCACGTCACCGACTCCCGCGCACCACCTCGCCCTCCTCCACCCGCGGCCACCGCGCCACCACGTCCGCCACCACCTGCTGACACTGATGATGAAGGAGAGGATATATTCAGAAGGCAGCCGCATCCAAGTCAACCGATACTGGTAAATTGGATATTCGTTATTAGCTAATACATTTGTTTTTAATGTGAAGTGGAAGAATTTAAATGTGTTTAAATGTAAAGGCTTATGAATCGAGTTTACTGATCGATAACGATTTTTCTGGGGGCACGGCCGTGCCCCCACCAAGTCGAGCGAAAAAGCGTCACGGCCGTACCATCCTTTTCTCGAAGCAATTCAGACCATTTTCGACCCCCTGTAACTTCGTTGTGGATAAAACTAGAAGACTGAAATTTTCAGTAACCATGCAGGCATATTATATAAGCATATTTTCAAATTTCATTCAATTGGAACCAGTATTTTTAAGAAATTATAACGGGTCAAATTTCTTCATTTTGTCACTCACTCACTCACCGATCATCAAAATTCTAAGGCACTTCTAGCAGACCTAGAAGCTTCAAATTTGGAATATAAGTAGTGTTTGGTGTATGAATCAAGGAAAAACTAAAAAATCTAGAAAAGACCGCAAAAAAAAAAAATTAAGCCCATACAGCCAAGTCTTCAGTTAAATTTTTCAATATTGGCTTTATTCGTAACGATGTTTTATTACGGCAGTTATTATTATATTGCGTGCGAAGCCGCGGGTTTAAGCTAGTCCCATATAAATATAGGCGCATGGTAGTGCCCCTGCCAAATCGAGCAAAAAATGGGTATTCCCGTCATGAAAACACGTGTATTAAATTATTTATTAATGCAAAAAACGTACCTACGTGCGTATTCGTACTTATTACGAGTGCGTAAGGTTGTATAATATATCTTAGAAAAACTATATACATATAGATATACATATATACAATAAGTAGAAGGTACCGAAAAGGAAAAAAATAGAACTGTCTACAAAATACAAAAAGAAATGAGATCCCATCAAAAACAATACTTGTCAAAAAAACCAAGTCTCGCAACTCAGTTGTTCTGCGGTAAAAAGTTGTGAGATCCATGTAATACCAAGTCGGTTATTAATTTATTCGGTTATAAATATATTGAGACTTGGCCATCGCACTAAATAATTGAATTTACATGTGTTTTCAGGCGATTGAATTTACACGTGTTTTCAGGCGATGGCCAAGTCTCAATATATTTATAACCGAATAAATTAATAACCGACTTGGTATTACATGGATCTCACAACTTTTTACCGCAGAACAACTGAGTTGCGAGACTTGGTTTTTTTGACAAGTATTGTTTTTGATGGGATTTATTATTCAATAATTATATTACTTAGACCACACGTGAGCGATGTCAAATCGTTAAAATAGATCGATGGATCGGGGTACAGATCGATATCACTTAATAAGTTTAATTTCAAATCGATTCATCGACGAACGATTGACATTCGATGCGGAATAGATAGAGTATCTTGAGGATATTTTTTTGATAATCATAACAATTTCCACGGAATAACAATATGAAATACTAATAACAGAATGTATATTTTAATAACACTATTTTTTTTATTAGGTGGCCGCTCATAACCTGCATAAAGCTGTCCGCGAATGGTCATCCAAAGACAACGAGATCATCGCCGCTGCCAAACGAATGGCGATACTTATGGCGCGTTTGTCTGAACTCGTACGCAGCGACTCGAAAGGTATACAATATTACTATGGTCTATATGTCAACCCACCATTTTAAACATACCAATATAGCAATTATCATTTTGTGAATCTAACAGCCAGTGAACAATAAGGTTGTAGACCAAAGTGCACACAAACTTTATGAAGTAAACACGTGGCAAAAACGACGGAGGACGAAGCAAAAATTTAACGCATGCATAACATTCCGGCACGTGAGGATCATGTATGATAATAATAATAATATCTGGGACACCCCACACAGCGCTATCTAGTCCCAAAGTAAGGAAGTGTTATACTTGTATCATGGGGTACTAGACAACTGATATACGTACTTAAATATTCTTTTTTAAATAATATATATATATTTAGATACTTTTACTCGCGGAACAAATAGACATGTTCATGCACACAAATATTTGTGCCGGATGGGAATCGAACCCGCGACCCTCGGCTCCGCAGTTAGGGTGTCTAACCACTCGGCCAACCGGTCAGTATATAATATATGAATGAAAAGGATGACATTGAAATTTTGTAAATCGTAATATTATAGTGCTCTGTAATGGTTTTAATAAGAACAAAACTGATTTTGTAAAGAAAATATTAGGCGAAATCAGATCCATCGCCCTTTTTCGTGAATACGAATTTTGACGAAGATATTGTTACTTTAAATGGGAGAAAGTATTTATTGTCAACATAAAATCATCTTACTGTCATGTCCATAAAGTCTATAATACGTTTTGGGTCGCTTGGCGTCCTCTTTGACTATATTACATGCTAACTGCTAATGATGTATTTTAGTTTTTACTGCTTTATATATATATATAAGAGCGGTTTTTTGCTGTCACTTGCAAACTGTATTGAATATAAAGTAACTTTCTCGGGAATGCTTTGCATTTTCAACGCTTTTACTAAATAAGTCAAGGTAACCTCTTACAAGCGTCCTATCAGTGCCTATTGTCCGATCAAAATAACTTGACGCGTGAGCCGATTGGTAGCACTAATTTCGCGTAGAACACAATCACTGCAACTGACCTAGAGAGCCTAGAGAGAACCTACCTTGTGAAAAAGTGTCCATTATAAAGCATTAAATCGGAATAGCGCTACCGTTGCAAGATTGTACAGTTTAAAACTCTACCTCATCATTTTTCTGGGGCGAACAGCACGCGAATAATGCTTTTAAACTTTATTTCTTTCACTGGCAATTTTCTAATGTAAATAAATTTACGCTTCTAATTCCAAACACACCATAATTTCACAGTCATGTACATCTGAATCATACTGTATTCCTTCATAGCAATAAATAATAATAATTGGTGACACATTTTTCAAAACACAATAATATTTACATGTACCTACATATGCTACAATTTGTTTACACCAACACGAAAAGCTATTTTAATATATAATAATAAATAATAATAATAATAACACACACAATCACAACAACGTCTAGGTCCCAAACTAAGCATTAGCTTGTATTTTGGGTACTAAGCGAAGACACCACATCCATATAACAACCAAAACCCAGTACCAATATATCAGATAAGTCAGAAAGTATGCAGGTTCTATATGTATAGTAGTTTTAAAACTAAATAACAAACTTAAAAAAAAATTATAGTCTACCTCCCCCCTTTTTGAAATCGGTTAAAAATAGATCATCATGGCAGACAAATAATACTTAGACTATCGTCGTCCGAAGGCGTTTTTCTGATGTATCTTATAACACCTAATCACAGACGATTTGTTATCAGTAATTTTTTTTAAACTTATACAACACAACAACGTCTAGGCCCCAAACTAAGCACTAGCTTGTGTTTTGGGTACCAAGAGAAGACACCACATACATATAACAACCAAGACCCGGTACCAGTATTAATTAATATTCATCATATATATACCTGACCCGACCTGGGATTCGAACCCGGAACCTCTAGCTTCGTAGGCAGGATCGCTACCCACTAGGCTAAGCGGTCGTCAATCCCGCAATCAAAGTAATCCCATATGAATGTTTCAATATAATGCAAAAATGAAATGAATTGTGCTTTCCGCTTATTAGTTAGTCGTTCATGCTTTGAAGTCCCGGTAATATTGCAACTATAACGTACTTCACACTGATTATATAAAGACATAAGTGGCCAAAGGTCGTAAATCACAAAATAGACATTTTCAGAAAACAGAGTTTAAAGCTTCTCTAAATATGAACCTTGTGGTGCATTTCCTACTTGTTCTTTAAAATTAATTAAAAATTATAAAAGATACCGCTCTTATAGCATTGGGACTAGATTAAGCGCATCATAAAACCTTGGTTACACTGAAAAAACAGGTTTTTAATTTTTCGTAGATATGACCTTTGGCCACTCAGGTCTTCATATGTGATCCTTATGTCGCAAACTTCATGATTTTTAAACAGATATCTGACTTGTCTGACGCTAACATTGCATAGAACAAAATTTGCTTAACTGTATTGTAGTAATTGTTGTCGCTATTTAGTTTTAATTGTATTGTAAATAATATTTTGTGCAAATAATGTTACATCGCTTGCTTTGGACCAATTTTAGAAGTCGCTATGAACTTAAGTGGTAAGTACGCATTTGTATGCTACCAAAACTAATAAACAAACTACTAGTTTGCTCGAACATTATGTACTATAAGCTAGTAAGGCTTAATGTAAATATTCATTATAATAATAATAACGTATACAACACAACAACGTCTAGGCTCCAAACTAAGCATTAGCTTGTGTTTTGGATACCAAGCATAGACACCACATACTTATAACAACCAAGACCCGGTACCAGTTTCAATATTCATCATATAAATACTGACCCGACCTAGGATTCGAACCCGGGACCTCTAGCTTCGTAAGCATAGTCGCTACCCACTAGGGTAAGTGGTCGTCAATTGTAAATGATACATCAGTATATTAATTAAGTAGTAGTCAAGTGCGAATGAGGTCTTGTGTGATAAATGTTCCATATAAACCAGTGTTTATATGATAACATGGGTCAAGCCTACCTGCCAACACACATAACTATAGAATAGTCTATTAGCTAAAAAGTAATATTTAACAAAAATCTAAACGTGCTTTATATGTACAGGATTAAACTAATTATTAATATTTTTTAATTATTAAACCAAAAAAAATTTTATACTTTAAATAAAAACACATTATAGCTGGCACTGACTCCAAAAATAACTGATTAGATTTATTATAAATATTTAAATGTCAATAATAATGTACGTGTCGTAATAGCCCAAAGCGCGACGAACCTGTCTCAAATTTATATGGCCCTACAGGGCCATGGTTCGAATCCGGGCGTGTACCAATGAGTTTTTCTGACTTAAGTACACAACTATCACCGACTCCGTGCTTCGGAGGGCACGTTAAGCAGTCGGTCCCGGACGCTGTCAATAGATGGCGGTCGTTACAGTCCCCAAACCGCAGTGGAGCAGCGTGGTGGATTTAAGCTCCAAGCCCCCCTCCTCACCCTGGCGGAGGCCTAAGCCCCTGCAGTGGGGTAAAAATGGGCTGATGAAGTGAAGTGAATAAAGTACATTGTCTTTTCATACTCTTCTCTTTTAAATAATAAATTTTATTTTTAACATCGTACTTTAAGTTTACTTATATAATATACGTATGGGCAAAGTTTTGAAAAAAGTATTTTTTTTCATTTTTAGTAATAGCTAAATAACTGTTGTTTATTTGCATTTTAGTATGAGTAGGCCTTCTAAACGCCCTGCTCAAATAAAACAATGTGCCGTATGAAGGAAAGTTGTGACGAAAGAGATAATCTTTAAAAAAAAAATACAGAAAGAAATGCAATGATTTTCGGATTGGATGTTTGGCTGCAGCCATGAATACAGTGGAAGCGGAGCAATAGCGAAAACAAGCGACAGCTCCATTAAAAATGTATACAACTCCATACAAATTCTTACTGTTCCCGCCCCGCTTCTTAGCCTCAGTTATCGTGCCTGGATAGTTTTTTTGTTTGTGTAATTGTTTACGCAATCATCAAAATTAAAGTATTGAAGTTCACAAATAAAATGTGTAGTCACCATACACCTTGAATGTTAAACTTTTTTTAACAGTATGGAGTATAACATATTTTAAAAAAAATATTATTATTATCCTCAGGCAGTAAACGCGAATTGATAGCAACGGCGAAAGCTATAGCCGAGGCGTCGGAGGAGGTGACGCGACTGGCCAAGAAACTGGCCCTTGAGTGCACGGACAAGCGTATCAGAACTGTGAGTATCGATACAGTATTATATTGCTTAATCTAGTAATGTTTGTTTATAACTATTTAAAATATGTTTTGTCTCTTTCTATTAAAGGCCAGTGTCACAATGAAAGTTAAGGAGTAAACACATTTTTACAAAACTAGGTCTAAGTAAGCGTTAGGCTCCATAATGCACATCTCTCAGAGGTCTGCAGTGAACACCGATTGTGTTATAATTATAAACATCGGAAAAAAAACGCCTATAATCATTAATTACGATTTTTTGTCATTGGAAACGACTTTCATTTTGTTGGAGTATAGGGGGTCATTTGGGAGTTTTGTGAGACAGGCAGATTGCACGAAGAGTTTTCAAGATATCGGAATGAATGTGGTGTCAAAAGACGTAGCTTGGCGAGCTCTACAAGGTGGCAAAAGACAATTTGCAAAAACTTCCAAAAACAAAAAAATTATCGGCAAAAAACGAAAAAAATCGCAATTTTTTTCCTCGATTTTCATTTTAAGAGCCCGATATCTCGAAAACTAGGTCCGAATAAAAAAAAAAAAAAACGGCTCGGGGTAATTAGACGGGGGATCGATTGAGACTAAAATTGTTAGAATTGGACAACCGAAAGTAGTGGTTAAAGGTGCCCTTAGTTAGAAGTCGGATATGCGTCGGTGTTACATTTCGTACTAATTCGGTTTGTTCGATCGAAATGTCGTATAGAATGTTATATTTCAAAGTTTTAAGCTTATTCAAATACAGTTATGTTATTTTATTTCTGCGAAAAAAATTTATTTCGAAAATATTATCCAAAATATGTGTGTTTACTTTATTCCGTTAGGTTTATTTCCAATGTCGTAAGAAGTTCGTGCGAAAGCAGGAGTTCCGTTGATTTTTTAAACATATACATTACAACAACTTATAGGCCTCAAACTAAGCATTATGTTGTATTTTTGGGTACCCAGCGAAGACACCACATACATATAACAACCAATACCTGTTACCAGTATCAATATTCATCATATCAATACTGACCCGACCTGGGATTCGAACCCGGGACCACCAGCTTCGTAGGCAGAGTCGCTACCCACTAGGCTAAGCGGTTATCGTCGATTAATTCCTTTATATCTATCGTTTTATGTTATTTCTTAAGGCTCCTGCCATACCTACCTCAAAATGAGAAATTCAGTCGCGCTCATTCTCCGGTACGTTTTACCCAATCAGAAACGTCTCATGATACGTAGACCGATAGCACCAGATCCATCTAGGTCCGTGGTTGTACTACCATTGATTCTCCCGAACTCATGTGCAACATTAAATATGAATTTATCATATTTTTTTTGTAATTTTGTTAGCAAGTAACTACAAGGGGACTGACAATAACTGCAAGGGGACTGATAAAGTAATCTATTTTTGATGTATACAATGCGAAAATGATACTGGCCACTATGGTGTTGTATTCTCTATTTATTACTTTTTTAAAATACCAAATGTCATTTGTTTCTCTTGTATAGCTTTGCATAGGCATTTCATTGTTTCCAACATGCTGCAAGATATAAGTAAAATGATGAAGATTGAGCATCGTGCAGTGATAAAATTTCTAACCAAAGAAAAAAATACGCCATCGCTGATCAGACAACGCATGTCACATGTGTTCGGTAGTTCGTGCCCCTCTGATTTCATAATAATGCTTATATTGAATAGCTCTCAATTGTCTATGTCAGATATGTATATCAATTAGTACTGACTTGAGTCGGTTTTACGGTCGATCTTAAACTTGAGTGAGATTTATTAATAGCGGCCTAAACGAACTATCCAGTGACACCTCACTCGAAAGATACGCATTTTTTAGATTTTTTACTACATATAATTGAGATCTAAATGAAGCATCGATCTATATTCACAACTAGCTTTCCGTTTGTTATATGTAGAAGGTAGTCAGATGTGCAGTCAGTAATAAATCACATACTTAAGGAGACAGTCGTTTTACTTGAACTTAAAGAACACAACACCGTTCGCATGGACTACACAGTTGTACCAGGACCCCTTTTCCGGGATAAAAAGTAGCTTATGTCACTCTTCAGTTTAATAAATTATATCAATGAAAAAAATCATGGTGGTCCCTCTACAACTGTGTAGCCCACGCGAGTAGAGCCGCGGGCGGAAAGCTAATTTGAAAATAAAATATAGCCCATGTTACTCAGGGATAATGTAGCATTCTAACAGTGAAATAATTTTTGAAATTAGTCCAGTAGTTTTTGAGTTTATTCATTACAAACATACAAAAATA
The DNA here is from genome assembly GCA_949709985.1 of Luffia ferchaultella. Classification (NCBI taxonomy): domain Eukaryota; kingdom Metazoa; phylum Arthropoda; class Insecta; order Lepidoptera; family Psychidae; genus Luffia; species Luffia ferchaultella. Next base: position 9,823,835 of record OX453266.1, read on the forward strand.
AAAAATCTTTCCTCTTTATATGATAATATTAGTATAGATTTCATGTGGATTGGCCTAAAATTTCAGAAAATATTATGTTGCGATAATAGATGGGCATGATTAAATTTTATGAATTTCGCATTGAACTGTAGAACTTTAAAAAAAAAATACATATATTTTGATGTTTACCTAATATTTTCCTTTATTATTTTGAAAGAATCTCCTGCAAGTGTGCGAAAGGATTCCTACCATCGGCACTCAGCTCAAGATCTTGTCTACCGTCAAAGCTACCATGTTGGGTGCACAAGGTAATTTTTTCAATAATTTTTTGGTCCTTTAAATTAATTATTAACAGAATTATTTATGCTTTTAAATTTTTAAACTTTTATGTAATGTCCAAAACTTATCGAAGTAATATTGCATATTAAAGATTTTAATAAAATGCTTCGCTGCAACAATAAATGCTTTTTTTCGCTTATTCGCGCAGTCGGCATGGCGGACTATAAAGGTACAAAATCAATAATATATGCATGTTTTTATTTTTCTTCCACATCTTTTTCTACCATTGTTTTATTTATTGTTTTACAATCGTCGCACGTGGCCTATGGTGTCGATGTCATTGACAATTTGTTTTTTAATTTTATTTATTTCGAAATATCACAATTCGGCTTATTTTCAAAATTCGACATATTCTATCTGTTTTTGTTGTGTTGTTAACATGTCCTAAAAGATGGCAGTACAAGTTCGACGTTTAGGATCCTGTAGATTTTGTACTTATTTTTTACCTGTTAGTACCTTTCACCCTAGAATCCATACCTACCTATTTTCGGGACTTTAATATATACAGACCGATATTTCTATATTATGGTCTTTAATGAAAATAATGAAACACGATTTTTTTCTTTTAGTGTCACTCAGTACATAAATATTTACATACAGCGCGACAAAGTTGTCGAATTACCGTCTATTAACTGATATTGCGTCGATCAGCGGCCGCCGGCGTAATAATTCTCTACACCGATTGCACCTTCCTCGTTCATATTTAACTTAGTATCCACGCTGTATCGCTGAGATGTGAAAAAATTTTACATACTTTTTTTTTCAAAAATTTAATCTTTAGATGCTACCTAAACCCTAGAAAAAATTTGGTTGGTGATAAAAAAAATCACTTGCCATCTTGGTATAACTTAGCTCCGCCATCCTGGCGTCAGAATGGTGGTCAATTTTAATTATTAAATACTTCTGTCAATAGGTGAGTACGAATACCTGGATAAAAGGTACTAAATAGTTCAAAATCTGCAGTCTAATCAGAACCCTGAATGCTGATGTCGCCATCCTTACGGATTCATTGTTGAATGCTGACAGTTGTCAAAGTAATCTTCCAAAATATAACCTGCTGACCACTATTGTAGGATATATGCGACAAAACAAAAATTTATCTCAAATAGTAAACATCAAATAAATGCGACATGCAAATGTTTCTTTTTTCTGAGTAGTCTTGGCGATAAGTACTAATTTAATATATAGTACGTATTCCTATTTATTACTGATGCACACAAAAGAGTTAAACTGTTTGGTATTCGGTTTTATGTGTGTAGATATTTAGTTGTCATAGTATTTAGTATAAAAAAAGTTGAAAAGTTGTTTTTTAAATATATCTTTATATACCTATGTAATTATTTAATAGTGAACTATTCATTACAGGCAGCGAAGAAGATCAAGAAGCAACGGAAATGTTGGTTGGAAACGCACAGAATCTCATGCAAAGTGTAAGTGTATTTTTTTTTAAATTATGTAAAATTGTAGTATTGGTCTATACTCCTGACCTTAATCTCGAAAAAAAGCTTTAAGTCTGACGATCGCAATAATAATAATACCTGAGACATCCCACATAGTGCTATCTAGTCCCAAAGTATAGTTCCAAAAAACTTTATGGCGGATCGGAATACAACGCTATAAGCGTGCTAGTCATATGCCCCTCACTCCACTGCGTCCCGCTACACCTAAAACCGGTTACTGCGACGAGATTCGTGCCTATGTTCACATCCACCATAAAGTTTGATTGGAACTGTAAGCAAGTATTGTGCTTGTATTATGGGTACTACTGATATATATATTTAAATATTTTTTTTATAATTTATAATAGAAATTTTTACAGAAATAGACATGTTCATGCTGATAAATATTTGTCTGTGGCAGGAACCGAACCCACCACCTTTGGTTCTGCAGTTAGGGTCTCTAACCACTTGGCTAATGATCGAATGCTAATACTCGAAATGCAAAAAAATAAACAGTCATGCCTGCATTAACTCTTAGAAAATATAATATTCACAGAGTTAGAAAGCTTATTAGAAACTTAGGACAAAGATAAAGTTCCCTGCACTATATCAGAAAAGTAGACAAGAGTGATGAGGCCGCACTGGGTAGTGATTTTCGAACCGTTTGACTTTATGCCTTATTTTCATAAAGTCCTAGTCCGTCCCCCTGGGTCCAGTGACACTATAACACTGAAAGCCTGCATAGAAAGAGTGCTAATTTATTAGGTATTTGGGGGCACTGTTTTAAGTGCGAAACGACTACATTTTCATTCACTTCATGTTTTCCAGGTGAAAGAAACCGTGAAAGCGGCAGAAGGCGCTTCGATCAAAATAAGAACGGAGCAAGATGGTTATAGGCTACGCTGGGTGCGACGTTCGCCTTGGTACCAAATATGAAATGTGACAAAAATTTAATAAACCCATAAAGATAAGATATTTTATGACGGTCTTTAGAAAGCTATTGTATTTATGAAAACAATCGTATTTTATTCTTTATACGTTACAATCTACGCCTATGGCATACAGTACTTTTATATGCATTGCTTGTTGTAACTTGTGGTGTAATGTAAAATTTGTGTGACAAACCAGCAATGTATTTAAAAATTGTACTAATGTCTCGAAATTGGTAGTTGTGCTTCCAAAAGTGTCTGCTCTAAGACTAGTTATATATACAGTGGTGGATAACATAACATATAGCATTATTTTAAACGCGTTATTTAAGCCCAACGGATTTAGCATATTATATTGGTTGCCTCTTGGTGCTGTTAAATAGCGCCACGCGATCCCGCAGTCCCGTATTACCAATAAGCGATACGTTCAGCACAACGAAACACGTCCTACAACGAGCACGGTCGCGAGCTGACTGACACGTGGACCGTTGTACAACGCAACGAGACAACGAGAGACGAGACGCGAACGCGAAGTAAACTAGTCAGTTACACGCGATCACGCCTCGTTGTAGGACGTGTTTCGTTTTTTGCGCTAAACGCACCGCGCGCTCCCTCGCCTTATATATTATAGCATAGCATATAAAATAATATAGCTTATAGTCCGAAGCGCGTTTTTAAAATATAGCAGATTTTCACATCGCTGGTTCTAAATAATGTTACTATTGGTTTTCGAATTGTAATATAAAAATTAATTAAATGTAACTTTCAATACTTGGGAACCACTATGTGAAAAGATTTATTATGTACCATCCAATGAGCTAAACTTATTAAACCTTGTTTTGCATTGATGTATAAACAGCAGAGTGGCTACCTGTGTCCATCACACCTTAGTTATAAAAATTGATTTGAAGACAAAAACGGAAAATAAAAAAAAAACTATGGTGATATAAGGCGATGACCGCTTAATAAAAACATAAAATGGTCCACGACCTAATCCAGTTTGCCAGTCCACCTAGTGTTGGATCGTTCACGTACCGACGACGTCCAGTTCGTTGTCGTCACTCGAAAATTTCTCTTCCTCCGCGGTTATCAGTTCCACGAGCGATGTCATGTGATCTGACCGTTGCCTTTTCGACTTGTTAATTTTGCGAGCTCTTTCACTATTTTATGGACGTTAACTCTTTAATAAAACGAAACATAAAAATGATGATTGTTTAGATAATTGTGAGTTTTGAAATATTTTTAGTTTATGACACTTTCAGCATAACTTTAGAAGTAATCATTTTATTAGCGACATATTTTAGTTGATCATATTTGCCTTCATAATAACTCTAGAATTGAGATTCATAACTTTTTCCATACGCGTTATCGGTACAAAACATTGTATATTGAAACAAATTATATATTTTTACTTCTACCAATGATTAGGGTTTGTGATGGTTAAATAATCCATTGAGTTTGCTGATGTATATGTCAAGGCAAAACATGTTTATTATATAAATATTTTATTCTTTTAAAGCTAAGAAAAAACGAGAATATAGCTTTCTTTTGTAATATAGCAGCTTTCGAATTGAAAATAATTATTCTGTTATGAATAAAAAGATGTAACGATTGATAATTACCCTGGAAATATACTCAATGTTTTATGTGTATATTTTATATTGATGTAATGTTAATTGTTTATTAATTAAGCTTTATATATGGAATTTTATTATTACTCCAAAGTTTGTCCAACTTTGTATTCATTTATTTGAACGATATTTTAAGTACAAGTAATGTACAAGTAATTATATATATATATATATATATATATATATATATTTATTGTGGCTTAAAGAACATGATCATAAGTACTCTTATGTATAATATGCAGAATTTCATTGATTTTTTTAATGTAATATTGGCAGTCGCTAAAATCCAACTTGCACTGGAGCAGCGTGGTGGATTAAGCTCCAAGCACCCTCATCCCGAGGGTAGGCCTAAGCCCCGTAGTTTGGCATTAATGGGCTGATGGTATGGTACACTTAATGAGAATTTTAAAACTTTTTAAGTATTTTGTGTAATATTTTTTATACTAATGCGCCCGGCGACGCCGCTCGCAGTAGTTGTTACGGTAAGCAATACCCGTCACTTGTTGGGGACGTAGGGTGAGAGGGGGGGGTGTTTATGTCGTGATAGCCGAGTGGTGGCGATCCCCATGAATTGCCCGTGGTACTACCAGCGTTGTACTTCCAGTTGGTCCACGGGGGATTTTTTTGCCCGTGAACCAACTATGTACAACGGGGCATTTTTTACTTGCCCGTGGTACTACAAAGTCTTAAATTAGTTGAAAATTGTTACATGAAACGGATCCTGTGGTCACGGGGCTTGCTATACATGTAATTTTATATTATGATTGTGAACCTAACCTATTCTAATAGATGATGATTGTTACAATTTTTAACCGACTCAAGAGTTGGTAGTACCACGGACAAGTAAAAAATGTCCAGTTGTATTGTACTAGTAGGTCCATAAAAAATTTCTCCGTGGACCAACTGGTAGTACATTCCTGGCAGTACCACTGGCAAGTCATAGCGAGCCCGCTTTATGTTTAGAAGGATGTTGTTAGAATCCCAGTAACCGGTATATACGAATGAGTTTTTTCCAACTTATGTCCGTAACTATCATTGACTGATTCTGTGCCTCGTAGAACACATTGAACCGTCGCTGTCGGTTGCCACCAGTAGATGGCAGTCGTTATAAATCCAACAATCCATTAAAGCAGCGTGGTGGATTAAGCTCCAAACCCCCTCATCTCAAGGGGAGGTTGTAACCCCTGCAGTGAGGCATAATTGGCTGATGGTAAGAGCTGCAGATCACTTAAGTAACCAATCATGTGGGCCATGCGTATGTTCTGACCGTCTTCCGTCTTCACCCGATGGCTCATATGTGATAATTTGGTTCTTGAACGGCCAGCATTATTCTATTAACTAATTAAAGATTAGTGGTCTACCCATATATGACTGTATCGATGTTTTTTTTTTTTAATGCAAAAATATGCCATGAATACAATATGTGATTGTATCTTCAACGTAGTACTTTCGCAAAAGAAACTTATAGAAATAATAACATTAAAAAAAAAAAAAAAATATTTTTTAAAGTTTTAAATAATGTGCTTCCAAAAAACGACCTTGTAAAATGGCAGTAATTTAATAGTTTTATGTAGTTATATAATTTTAAAAAATTAAAATTAAGTTGTAAATTTTTTTTAAAGTGTTTTTTGTCTTGTAAATTTTTTTTTTATTTTAACAAATGAGTCACAATAATTGTTTTTATTTAAAATTTTGTTACAACGAATTTCTTTATTTTATTTGTGAGACATGGTGTCGTGTTAGTGTGATTCGAGAAATGAAAGTGCCATTTTCATAGTGCTTTATAGAATATATTATGAACGCGCGTTATCTGATAAGGGAGGATGTAACATAGTTGTCAGCACGATATAAGACCTATTTTACAGCGATGTCGTCCCTTAACGAGGTTTATATTTAATAAAATGCGGCAATATTTTTAAATTGCAATAAAATTATTCACTGAAAATCATTTTAAATATCCACTCTGATGTGATGACGACACAAAATTTTGTCGGCGTATAAAATTTCTAACAGCACTCTGTTTGAACGGAGTGTTGACATTCTCTTATGAACCCGCGTTGCGCCCGCGCAGGTCAACCCACTCTATTGATTTGTTATCACCAGCGACAGGAGTTTCTGGATGGTTTATTTAATAGTGGTCTCATATCGTGCAATCAGCTAAAAACTTGATAGCCTTAAATTATACTAACAACTGTGTGCTAAAACTATATACGGTGACAAATTATATATTTTTATAAATCTAACCGATATATGCGTAGGTAGATGTAATAGAAAATTTAGTGTTCTGCCGGCATCTGCTAAATCACATATTTCTTGTGGATGTATGAACACAGTCCGAATTTGAACTTCACATTTTGATATATTCACACCTACGAATTTGAGCCTTAAATTTTTAAGAGATTACCACATTCAATGTAACGATGCGCAAGTTGACCTACATAATTTTGCAGTACCCAAAACAGATAGTAGGTACTACCCGATTACGTTGCTATTAAGATTGGACGTTTTGGATGTGAACGCTAATGACTGAGCTGGCATTGTTGTCTTTGTAGAATTATAGAAATAAAACGTAATTTTCTAAATAAAAACTTGAAATCGTGAATTTATTATTATTTTGTGCCGGGTGATGACGGTAGAGTGAATATTGCGTTGTCATTGTTTCATTACAGAAAAATACGAATACACATTCTTAGAAATCAAAACGGACGAAGATAAAAATGAATAAGATTAATTTTGTTTTTTTTTTTAAATAATTTTTGTAAAAGTTTTACAAAATTACATTAATTAAAATACGAAATTTCTAATTAATTTAAAAAAAACTATTGTGCTACCTATAATTGTTATTTGAAATCTCAAAACTACTAAATAGTAAAAGTCTACTAAAATGGCCACACTGTAGCACACAATGCAGCTCAACTACCAAACGTCTAGGAACGGATTAATAATAATTAATTAATTTAATAGGAACGTAACCGGATAACGCTTTCAGTAACTTGTGAAATACGAGATGATATCTATTTTTTCCTTCGCGTTACCCTTCTTTTTAACGCGTTACTTCTTGTTTTTTTGTCTTGATAGCCCAAGCGCAGCGAATCTATTTCGAGTTTATAAGGCTGTGCGGGCGTGTTTCGAATCCGCGCGTGTACCAATGAGTTTTTCTGACTTAAGTGCATAACTATTATACATTTTTTGGGTATTTTGTTATACAGTATGGATACCATCATTTGTTTGTCCCAAAAATTAACATGTTGTACTGATTGTTTTCTTGACCTTCAGGCAACAAGTGCAAGAAAAAATGTCATACATAAGAAACATTAACAAAGTAATTAATTTCCAGTCTCGTCAACTCTGTACAGCGCACACGTAACGTAACGTAAATCATATACCTACTAGGTATGCCGCGTCCTCGCGCGCGTGCACATATAGCGATGGCTTACATGCATAATCGTGACTAATGTTTATTAAACTTACCAAAAATCCTCGGTTCTGTAAATCACACCACAAACGATGGATGAATCATTCATAATGGTGTACCACGTAGTCACAATAATCTACAGAACACGCTATTAACACAGGTTTAATTCACAATTACCAACGTCGTCGTTCGTATTAACTTTTCGGATACTTACTATTTTCTAATTGGTTTTATATGATAAATATTTCCAATTAAAAAAAGTATTTAATGGAATAAATGTTTTAGTTTTAATTACACGATAATACAAATCATTTTTTTCATAGGTATGCCGCGTGAAGTGACGAAGGGCTCTCGAATTTTCTACCTAGTTATGTTAAGTTAAGATGTCCATTGCACTCCCGTCACTATTTTCTTCATGTAATTTTTCAAAGGCTTGTGTTATGTGGAAACGCATCTGATCTGCAGTGATGCATTCTATTTGATAGACTATTCTTTTAATCATCTCCCCGTAAAGCACGTGGCACAATTATAGACGATAAATTGCATTAAGATAGAACATGAATAACACGATAAACTGCAAACAGTTGATAAAAACACTCGGTTCGTAGGTAGAGCAAAAGGCGACTAATTATACACAGCAAATCGCCGCGCGTGTCGCCCCGCGTACACCCTTTACACTACCCTGCCCCGATGCTGACGCCAAATTTCAAACGATTTCAAGGCTGTCGGCACTTGTCGGCGTGTACGCACCACATTCGCGAATCAGGGTTGCTTGGTTATTTGAAATACGAGTAATATTAAAAATTGATTTTCTCGAAAACGGTTACAAATAAAAATATAGGTTCTTCGGTGAAATTATTATTGAATACCTGCAGATTTTAAATACAACGGGACTCTGGACGGTTGGTATCCAAACTGTTTGAGAAATTTGTGATTGTGATGTGTGTGATCTTTGGCGCTAGCAGAACACTTTTAGGATGTAAAAAAATATATATTTCCCTAATATCTTACTATATCGTGTGCTTCGTTTTGGTGTTGATTTAATTTTAATAATGTACAATTTTGTTTATTTAATAAATGTTTATTTTTATTTTCGTTTCATTTTATTTTTTAATATTGTATAAGCTAGACTAAGCACAAAGTAGAGTAATCGATGCAATGTTTCCAATTGGCCTAACCCTGAGATATAGGCATAACTAGTTTAGATTTGTGTAGTTTTGGAAAAGAAAATATCTAAAAGAAAAGATTTTTTAATTACATGTCCAAAATTAAAAAAATATATAAAAATAATTATAAAGTAGGAATGTTGTAAATTATAAATCAATATTTTAATGACCACAAACTCAAAATTTATTGTATGATATTTAATTGACTAAAAAAAACATTTCAAATTAATATTTTCCCACTAGATTTAGTTTATATGTGCATAGCTGTAACAGGCATAAAAAATATTTTTTACAACCGCCAATTAGATGTTAATAAAGATTGGTCGATTGGTTAGAGACCCTAACTGCATAACCAAAGGGTTCAATCCCCACCTGGGACAAATATTTCCAAAAACTTGTATTTGTTCCGTGTCTGGATGTCCAAATGTCAAATATGTATTATAAAAAAAAAATTAAGTAATATAACAGTTGTCTAGTACCCATAATACAAGTCTGCCTAGTTTGGGACTAGATACCCGTGTGTGAGAAGTCCCAGGTATTATACATTAAAGTGCGCAAATAAATTGAAAGTTTTCATTGATATGGTACTTTTTACGTTTAAAGGATAGGAAAGGATATATTTTGGGTATCTTAAAGTATATATTTTCATACAAAACAATATGTAGAGACTTGCAAAGTAGGTATAGTTTAACAGTGAGTTAAAAATATAAGTAGTAATTGAATAATGGGAGTATATTAAAATAATATGCAAAGTAATTAAAATTATTTCCAGACTATACTATGTGTTATTTCAATAAGTAGAGTTTAAAATTATCAGAAGCCACATCCAATCACAGTACATCACGTAGACTATTGTTATTGACGAACAATGGTTTGATTGAAAATTCGCTTGTGAGCGAATACGGCCGTATTACTTCTAGGAGAAACAAAACTACTGAAAAGTTCCTTTCGAGTATTTCACAAAATTATCATAACTTATACTGTTAGGTAATTATTACAACTTAGTTATAGTTCGCTTCAAACTTTACGGCGGATCGGAATAAAACGCTCTATGTGTGCTTGCGCAGGTATCATATACCCCTCGCTCCACTGCGTCCCGCTACACCTAAAACTGGTTACTGCGACGCGACTTGTGCCTATCTTCGGATCCGCCATAAAGTTTGTAACTGTAAAACAAATAGGAGAATATAGAACAAAGAGATATAGTATATTAGCCACGAACAATCGACACGACGCAGTCCGAGTTATTACCTAAAGATCCGTTGTAGTCCAAACTATTTTAGGGCAATTCTCTTGGCGGTGCCTTTTTATGTGCTGTATGCCGTAATTATGAGTAATAAATCCAATTTTTGTAGCCAGTTGGTTAACTAGACGCCAATTTCCAGTTTACGACATATGAAGAACATAAAATAAGAAAAACTAAACAAAAATATTCAACGGTCTTTATTTATGTTGCCTTTATAATAAATTTGTGAGCATTTTAGACATATTATCAAAATCTATATATATTTTTAATAGACACTATTTTCAATAAAAAATAATGTTATAAATTAGCAGCCTTATATAACGTATTTGTAGGTACTCTTTTCATGGGTATTTACCCATATCTAAGTTTTGAAACATGTATTAATAATTGTAGCGATGAGTACATTTAATAGTATATAATTTAATAATTAACTATTGTAGAAGATGAATAAAATTATATATTCTTTTTTACTTTGTTTTAATATAATATTAGATCTGAAGCGTAGCGTGGTGGTGGTGGAACTTTTTGGGGGCGGCAACATTTGAACCATTTCATATTTTTTTTGTACCTTAGGTTCTGTGCACGGAACTTTAAATGTAGCAGACTAGAAGACGCACGCTTGCTAAACCCAAAGCTGGCAAATTTTGCCACCTGTGGGTATCTACTTTAAATGCAACCAGTTGTGACGGGTAATACATATAAAAGTACGAATTGACTGGAAGCCCTCTTCTGCATTTACCGTCTACCACTCATTCTAATGGAAATATTCATACTTCATAATTAAAATAAATAATTAGTATCTGCCCGCGACTTCGCCCGTTTGGTTTTTGTCATGTTATAAATAGAGTTAGATTAGGTACATAGTTAATTTGGTAAATAGTTAAAAGATGTACTTACGAAGAGTAAATAACTCTCAATCCCCATTTCATCATAGTTCTAGACCAGCACAGCGGTTCAGCGTATCTATGTCTTGATATTCAAGGTGAAAATTTAACAACCATACAAATTTTAATATAATGATCTTTGGTAGAGAACCGATAGCCGTCTTGTTTCTTTTTAGTATCGTTCAATAGAAAAATATTGAGATATGACTACACAAACCTTTCCAGAAAATACCAATAACCCTAGTCGTCATTCACGCGCGCTACACGCTCCGCCACGTCTCGTTCTTAAGGTATCGGGCGCGTCGTCACAAAGAAGGCAACCAAACGTTACAAAATAACACTGTAGGTAAAATAAACTATAATGAAAATGTAACCTATATTTATTTTTTACGTAATGACGTCTATTGGTGATACCTAACATCTAGAAAAATTTATGCAGTTGTTAAAATTCAAAGTTTAAGGGTGTAAAATTTATACAGGATAAATTTTACACCCTTAAACTTTGAATTTAAAAAAATCTATTCTTACTGGATGCTCGCGTTACAGAAGAACTACAATATTTCAAGTTTATATACCCAACGGTTTAGGCTGTGCGTTGATATTTTAGTCAGGACATGTTCTCTTAGGTACGTAGGTAGATGAATTTTCCGACCGAGCGGTTACACAATTTACACATGCGTTGTCTACAGATTGGTGTTGTTTTTGGCTTTAACTCGGATAGCGTTCGCTTTCGATTTCGCCTGCGTGATTTGTATTATAGAAATATTGGCACCCATTTTCACCTTTTTAAAGATTTAATTAATTTAAATAATATACGTGTGTAATCATTTGTTTAGTGAATTTTATGTACAAGTATTTATATACCCCTTTTCGCCTTCTTAGACATTCAATTTTGAAATCAGTGAAACACGTGTTTAATCATTTATTTAACAAATCACCTGTGCAAGGTCTCATCTCGATACACGCATTATTCAAAGTTATTTCATACAAACTTTAGTATAGTACCCGGCCGTAAGTTATCCACACGAGTTCTAGAAAGCGGCTAAGAAAAAAGAAGTTTCGTGCAAACGTTTACTGTTAGATTATTTTCAAACTGATGCATTATTGTATTTAATATGTGCCTTCTGTAAGTTTTATAAAACGCAATATGCAATACGAGTTAAAATTTTCACTTAACTAAATGGCGGCTACTCAAGGGCATTAGCGAATCAAATAAAACAAACGTCGAATTGTATGAACGATGTATATAATTTTAAACAGTCAATCAAAGTATATAAAAAAACTGCGGTTGCATAGAGATTGTCTGTGGCTCAGGGCAGTCTGAATTTTTGGAAAGCTAGCGAAAAAACTATATTACAATATTTAAAAACTTATAGGCATAGTTTTTATTGTTAAAAGTTAATACTAGGAAATTCATAAGACGCAATAAAATACTACTTATAAAAAAAATTTAAAAAAAAAACAAAAGTTTCTATCGACATGTGTAGGTATACAGTACATAATGAGATATACCGAGGGTCGAATCCGAGGTCGCGGATTCGATTCCCGCCCGGGACAAATATTTGTGTGCATGAACCATATCTATTTGTTCCTTATCTTGGTGTAAAAGTATCTATATATGTATATATTATAAAAAAATATTGAAGTATGTATACGAGTTATATACAGAGGTAAATCGTGACATATTTTGTGACGATATTATAGTAGGTATTAAGTCCGAGGAAAAATCGCGTCAGTGTAAAAGATGAGGCGTATTTTGTTTATAATATATAATAGCATCGATTCATAGTATCGATTATTTCACTAATGTCGATGATATGATTAAGTATTATAAAAATCGAGTCACAGGAATATAAATGATTTATGAGTGAATGCAAAGAATGCAACCATGTTTTGTCTTGACTTGATGCATATTAAGTCTAAGATCCGAATTAACAAAAACTTTCACCCATCTGTTTCAACGATGAAATTTTTTTCTTATCAAATTTTGTACGTAGAAAATACATCGCGAATGGGTTGTCTAAAAAATTCCAGGCAAGACTTCACTTCACTTCATTTCACTTCATTAGCTCATTTTTACCCCACTGCAGGGGCTTAGGCCTCCCCCAGGGTGAGGAGGGGGGGCTTGGAGCTTAAGTCCACCACGCTGCTCCACTGCGGGTTGGGGACTGTAACGACCGCCATCTATTGACAGCGTCCGGGACCGACTGCTTAAAGTGCCCTCCGAAGCACGGTGTCAGTGATATTGTGTACTTAAGTCAGAAAAACTCATCGGTACACGCCCGGATTCGAACCATGTCCCTATGGGGCCTTATAAATTTGAGACAGGTTCGTTGCGCTTTGGGCTATCACGACGTCCAGGCAAGACTATGATTAATTAAATAATAATAATAAAATATAGCGATATATACTTATCTTAAAATTTTGTAAAGTCTTTCAGGAAAGTAAATAAAAATAAACAAAGTGTACAGTTAAAAATTAAAATTAACAAATGACAAAAAAACACGTAGGATGAATGTACTTGTTTATAGCTGCCGACCCAGTAATTATGCCAAGTTAAAAATGGACTACCTAACGTTTGCATATTCTGTAAGTTTCATACTTTCGATCGGTATTAAATTTATTTGTTAAACACAAATGTGCAATGTTAAATAAAGAGTCATTAATCAATTTTTAATTAATCATAGCCTTGCCAGGAATTTTCTAGCCAACCCATTCGCGATTAACAAAAAAAGGTATGACATTACCCCATCTTAAATAAATTATCTATAACTCAGTTTATATTGCCACCGTATACGCATATCGGTGGTCATTTAACACATAAAACAATATATATATATAAGTATTGTTATTGTATAATTCAATAGTTTTGTTGTACAAGTGTAGATATTATTATTTTAGCGTATTGTATCTGTGGATATAATAAAGTATAAGAAATAAACCAACTTATAGACTAGAAAAGCAAATGTAATGTACTTACACACGTAATTTAATAAATAATATGTAATTTTTATATTATCCGATTAGCATTAATATTATCGCGATCGTGTCGTGATAGCCTGAGCGCAGCGAACCTGTTTCAAATCTATAAGGCCATGTGGCCGTAATTCGAATCCGAGCGTCTACCAGTGAATTTTTCTTACACAGTAATTTAACTATAATTGACACCGTGCCTCGGAGAGCACGTTAAGCAGTCGGTCTCTGTTGCTGTCAATAGATGGCGGTCGTTACAATCCGCCAACCCGCATTGGATCCGCTTGGTAGATTTAAGCTTCAAGCCCCCTCATCTTGAGGGGAGGTATAAGTCCTTGTAGTAGTGTATAAAAAAGGACTGGTGGAATGGAATTAATACTATTCAAAAATACTTTGTAAATAAACTCAAAATTTATCCTTCATTTAAATCGGAAGCGAAATCGGAATTAATAATTGCACTTTGCCCTATTACTTATTATATATATGATACTAGGTAAGAAGAAACCAAATTATAACTAAATTATATAAAAAGTAAAACTAAAAGTATTTACAAATTAAAAAATACTATGTAAATTATGATAAATGACAAAATTTTAAAGAGACGATGGGTTCAGGGTACCAAGGATGCTTGCCGCGTTGCCGCGCTGTATTGCGACACTGATCCTCTGAACAAAGTACTCCTTGCTCAAAGGATCCCCTGTCAACAGACACAGCGCGACACCCAAATCGTGGACAAATGATTTGGTATCCTTGGACCAGGGGCCCATCGTCTCGACAGCAAAAGGGATGAAATGGTAACGATTTAAAAGTTCCATGTGCTTGGCTGTTTTTCTGCGAGCTGCTGTCTCAGCAGCTGCTCCAGTTTTTTTGGATGTATTTTTTATATAACTTTGACACAATGTATCTACGCAAGTTACATCCCAAACAAGAGCTTTACCACTTTTGTATGGAGCCATCGTGACACCATCGATACTAGGTAATGATTTCATTCTTGTCAAATTATCGATTGTCATCAAAATCGTTACGAGTTTCGTTATATCGCAACTATAAAGTATTGTATTTATATATTCTCAAAAGCCACTCAATATTTACGACGCTTGATGGACAGGAAAACATCAGCAACCATCGACTATTTCAGGAACATCGGTGTCAAGAACGCATTCGCTTGTACCCATATACTTACTTTGAAATCGTAACGGCCTAGTGCCTTAGCATGACAGCTGTTGTCGAAAAATGTATTGGGGCTGAATATTAGGCCTCAAAACCCCCAAAAATCACTTACATGTCTGCATGTTTGTTTGTATTCATGACTCGAGGCAACCAAGGGTAAAGTATTTTTATTCTATCAATTCTCAGGTACGTTAAAGACTCTCCAAGTGGACGAGAGCGTTCCTGTCTCGAATCTGATGCTGTTTATCTGCTCTAAGATAGATATAAGATGATGCTGTTTATCTGCTCTAAGATCACCAATTATGATGAATATGGGCTGGTAAGTATATAAAGGCGTTAACACGCAAAATTTCAGAGCCTGGTGGACTGTCACTACTTAAAACGTCTTACGATGTTCTTCTCAGGCCTCATGATGAATTCCTTAATTAGAGTTCCGTAACCGAAGGGTACCAACGAAACCGATAGGGTTTCGTTCATATTCATATTCATATACATATTTTATCTCTATCTCTATCTATATCTCTATCTCTATCTCTATCTCTATCTCTATCTCTATCTCTATCTCTATATCTATCTCTATCTCTATCTCTATCTCTATCTCTATCTATATCTCTATCTCTATCTCTATCTCTATCTCTATCTCTATCTCTATCTCTATCTCTATCTCTATCTCTATCTCTACCTCTATCTCTATCTCTATCTCTCTCTCTATCTCTATCTCTATCTCTCTCTCTCTCTATCTCTCTCTCTATCTCTCTATCTATCTCTCTCTCTCTCACTCTCTCTCTATCTCTCTATCTCTCTTAATTAAATTAAGTAGTAGTGCAGGGAATGTCTCCGTTACTTCGATAAAAAGTAGCTCGAAAAACCCAAGTGGGAAATAGCCTTAAAAATACAACCCTCATTTACTTTCTTGAATTACTTATAAAAAAACACATACAGTGCCTTTTTCGAGGGACCATATTGATATCAGATCATAGCGTACCTATCGACTAAACTAAAACCGTTTAAAGCCGGCTTTTCTCGCGATAGTCGAAGTTTTTGCACGGAAGGGGTCAACGGTAAACGGCTTAGTTACAAAAATAAATTAAAAGTTGAAATTAAAATTTAAAAATTCACGATTTTTTTATACAATGTTAACCATAAATAGTCATAGCCGTAAAATTAAAAAAAAAAAAAAAAAAACAAGATGTTTTTCTTTTCATTTTTTAGTCCATAGGTAGGTACTCTATCATCTGTATCAATATGATCTCATTAAAAGTGCCGTGTATATAAAATATATATTGTGTTATTAGATATAATTATTATGATGCAATAACAAGAATGTGCTTCCAAAACTCTGATTTAAAACGGTGCCTTTGATAGTTATTTAAGTAAATTTAGTTTAAAAATATGAAATGTTGTTGAGTTAATCAAAATGTTTAACTCAACAACATTTAATTATTAATTATTCTATTATTATCAATTATTATCTATTATTCAAAAAGACAATATAATTTTATTGTTTTCAGAAAAGTTAAATATACTGTAGGATTTATGCTTGGTATTTGGATTGGATGAGAAAAAATAAAATTAATTTCTAACAAGTAAAATCATTGGAGACTAAAGAAATAAACTTAGATTATGAGAAAAAATATATACTTTCTAGTTAAACAGTAAGCTCTGTATTCATTATCATTACCTGAAAATTCGTCACAAAGTATTAGTCTTTTACTTAATTTGAATTTATCTTGAACAACTTTATTTGATGTCAATACAGGAAAAATAGGTGACATCACTAGTAATTTAATATTTTATATTGGATGTATATTTGTTACAGAATGTATATAACAATATTGTTTAATATTGTTGCCATCCTTAAAAAATATTTAGTGTCTATGATCATCATAGATAATAACTGTCATGCAGTTATACCAATCGTATTAATGAATTGATGTATTATAAACATAATAAAATTACGAAATCTTAAATATTTTATTTTTTATTTTGTGCATACCTTATGCAAAAAAAAATATTTAAAAACATTTGTAAAATTAAGCTTTTATTTAAAAGAACAATCTTGCAATCAATAAATGGCAGTCGTTAACCCACCTGCACTGGAGCAGCGTGGTGGTTTAAGCTCCAAGCCCGCTTACCCCGAGGGGAGGCCTAAGCCCCAGCAGTGGGACATTAATGGGCTGATGTTATGGTATAGTAGCTTGCAAATGGATGGATTTATAAAATAGTTACATCATTTTCTTAGATAAATTACAAGTAAATAAAAATTGCTTATTTATTGTATGTGAAATTTATTATAATGAGCTTAAAATACATTAGTTTTACAATAAAATAATCTATACATTTATTCTAAAATAATTTACATTAAATTTGTTTTACATTACTTCAAGTTGAACTTTGTCTGTAATTTTTTGTGTCCAAAATCTTTTTGCCGCACATAGCACATATACCCTTTTTGTATGCACACGCCTGGCAATAGTGTGATCCCACTTGATGGACTTTCGTTCTACATATTCTGAAAAATAAAACACAATTATATAATCTGAAATTCAATTATTAATTTTATTTTGTGAGCCAAATAAGAATAGGAAAGAATTTTGTTTTACTAAATAAAAAATTACACCAAAAGAGTCAAGAAAAAAACCTTCGATAAAATTATATTAAACTGGTTATTATCAAGTTTATTTTTTGTGTGCAATATTTGTCAATCAAGTTGCTTAAAAGGAATGTCTAATATACCTACCACATGTTCAACTGAAGTAGTCCAAACTTATAAAGCGGATAGAGCTTACCGAATTATATAAAAAGTTTAAAAATATATTTACGCTTAATGATAAAAAGTTTTAAAATTTAAATTTTCAACATTTTTTCTCGGTAACCGTTAGTATGCGCCATCTGCTCACTTGAAACTTTTTGTTTAGTTTTACAAGTTATACACGCTCTATAATCTTGGACTATGTTCAGCCAAATACGCGGTATATTATATACGGGGTTTTGTATATACTACGCTGAACGTAGTTCAGCCGAAACATGTTTTTTTCGTTTATCGTTAGTTTGCGCCATCTGCTCGGTTGCAACTTTTTGTTTAGTTCGGTAATCTCTCCATGCTCTATAAGTTTGGATTACGTTCCGCTGAAAACCCGGTATGTGGCTTATAAAAATATCGTATTTGCATTAAAAATGTCTCTGAAATTGACCTAAAATTAAAAAGACTAAAAATTATTTACAGAAAATTTAAGAGAAAATACAAGACTACCGGAAATTTCATACATTCCCTTGAAGGGGTTAAAGTAGAGCTCATTTGCGATAGATTTTGTCTTGTGGTAGCCTAACCGATAATGGTTAGTTTTTGAGGTTCTCATTTTTCGTTTAAATTTTAAAATGCAGATTTTTGGCAAAAATGTTATGTAAAAAAAAAACGTCAAAAAATAAATTGTGTTTGTACATAAGTTGATGTTAAGTTTCTATGTAGGTTTCCATTTGGGGGCTGACTCATCATGCTTATCCAAGTAAACCCTTAATAAAAAAGTAACTTAAAAAACCCAAAGAGCAAAGCTCAGTACTGACTCACACTATTGACTATTTGGTCAAAAACAAAAAGATTGTTCCTTTAAACATCAAAAATAATGGTTTGAAAAGGATCTTTAATTTGAATTTTGAGATTTTCTATTCAACGGGGTTTGCTAAAAACTGAAAAAAAGTTAAGATGGAGTAGATAAAAAATAGATCAAACATCCAATAGACGCAGCGAATTAATCTGAAATTGAATTAGTTGGTACCTACACATTGCTACAAACAGAAAAAAAATATACGGCTTCTAGGCAGCTCGTCGCTTCGCTCCATTTCGTTCCTTACATCGACATTAGTGAAACCTAACCTGTTTTTTTAAATGGCATACAATCAACCTATCTCAATGGTCTAATTTAAAATTGAATAACATGAACATGGTTTACGCCAGGCAACATTGGAAGGCCGACCCTACACTTGTATAAATAAAGATTTATAACTAATCAAATAGGTAATGTACGAAAAACAAAAGAAGTTTTTTTTTTTAAATGTTCATGATTTTAAACTGCTTTCTTTCTGTTGATTCTAAAAATATCAGAGGATTTTTGCATTCAATTTTGATTTTACCATTCCCTCTATGTTGTGGTCATTCAGTTACATTTGAGCTCAGAGCGAGCTCAAATATAACTTGATAATTTATGATACTTGAAGAACATACAAATATCAAGACTGCGTTCTCTGGGAGGACGCTTTTGTCATTGAAAATGACTATCATATCCATTTCACGGGAAACGCATTTTTGGCCATAACTCCGAGGGTATGGGGTCTAGCCAAGATTTTAAGGTTTTAAAAGATTAAGAATTTAGTTGTGCATTGTATGACATCAAAATTTTGTAAATCGGTTAAGTAGTTTTTGAAAAAAATTGGAAAATGTAAAAAAATCGGGATTTTTTCGGTTTTTTTTTTTTACTAAATCCACAATATTTCAAGAACGGGGACCGATATCGAAAATAAAAAAAAAAAGCATCTCGGCCATTAACGTAGCTACAATTTGAGACCATGTTTTTGGAAATCGGTTAGTAATTGTAAGAGAAATTATTTCCGAAAGATGAGATTTTTTGGTCGATCGCTTGTGTTTGTGGATATAAGTTACTATATTTCAGAGGGTATTCGTCGGATCGCTTCAAAGTGTTATACCAAAAGTTAGAAGGCGTCGGTAGCTACAGTTTAAGACCAAAATTTTGGAAATCGGTTGGAAATCGAACAAGAAATTTGACATCATATATTAGATTTTATGGACGTTCGGGAACTTGTTAACATTACGGTCATCGCCTTTCGGCCTGTATTCGTTCGAATGCTTAATTATCGAGTTCAGAACGTTTAAGGATATCAGAGGCTGAAGTTTAAAACCTAAATGTTTCAAATATGTTGAACTAGCGACCCGCCCCAGCTGCGCACGGGTAGCAGATAATTTTTTCGTTGATTTATTTCTGAGTTTAAAGAGTTGAAAAGAATAGTGCCACGTTTTCGTGGAAATCTATACTAATATTATAAAGCTGAAGAGTTTCTTTGTTTGTTTGTCTGTTTGTCTGTCTGTCTGTCTGTCTGTCCGTCCGTCCGTCTGTCCGTCCGTCCGTCCGTCCGTCAGTTTGTCTGTTTGTCAATAACAGACATCGATGTATCGATGTATCGATGTATCGATGTATCGATGTATCGATGTATCGATGTATCGATGTATCGATGTATCGATGTATCGATGTATCGATGTATCGTTGTATTGATGTATCGTTGTATCGTTGTATCGATGTATCGATGTATCGATGTATCGATGTATCGATGTATCGATGTATCGATCAGAGATAGAGATAGAGATAGAGATAGAGATAGAGATAGAGATAGAGAAGGAGATAGAGAAGGAGATAGAGATAGAGATAGAGAGGATATTAAACATGTATTAAACATGTATTAAACATGTATAAAACATGTTTTGTACATGTTTTATACATGTTTTATACATGTTTTATACATGTTTTATACATGTTTAATACATGTTTTATACATGTTTAATATCTCTATCTCTATCTCTATCTCTATCTCTATCTCTATCTCTATCTCTATCTCTATCTCTATCTCTATCTCTATCTCTATCTCTATCTCTATCTCTATCTCTATCTCTATCTCTATCTCTATCTCTATCTCTATCTCTATCTCTATCTCTATCTCTATCTCTATCTCTATCTCTATCTCTATATCTATCTCTATCTCTATCGCTATCTTTATCTCTATCTTTATCTCTATCTCTATCTCTATCTCTATCTCTATCTCTATCTCTATCTCTATCTCTATCTCTATCTCTATCTCTATCTCTATCTCTATCTCTATCTCTATCTCTATCTCTATCTCTATCTCTATCTCTATCTCTATCTCTGTCTCTATCTCTTTCTCTTTCTTTTTCTCTATCTCATACATGTTTTATACATGTTTAATACATGTTTTATACATGTTTTATACATGTTTCATACATGTTTAATACATGTTTTATACATGTTTTATTCATGTTTAATACATGTTTTATACATGTTTAATACATGTTTAATACATGTTTAATACATGTTTTATACATGTTTTATACATGTTTTATACATGTTTCATACATGTTTTATACATGTTTAATACATGTTTAATACATGTTTAATACATGTTTTATTCATGTTTAATACATTTTTTATACATGTTTAATATATGTTTAATACATGTTTAATACATGTTTTATACATGTTTTATACATGTTTTATACATGTTTCATACATGTTTAATACGTGTTTTATACATGTTTAATACATGTTTAATACATGTTTTATACATGTTTTATAAATGTTTTATACATGTTTAATACATGTTTTATACATGTTTAATACATGTTTAATACATGTTTTATTCATGTTTAATACATGTTTTATACATGTTTAATATATGTTTAATACATGTTTAATACATGTTTTATACATGTTTTATACATGTTTAATACATGTTTAATACATGTTTTATACATGTTTTATACATGTTTTATAGATGTTTTATACATGTTTAATACATGTTTTATACATGTTTAATACATGTTTAATACATGTTTAATACATGTTTAATACATGTTTTATACATGTTTAATACATGTTTAATACATGTTTAATACATGTTTAATACATGTTTAAAACATGTTTAAAACATGTTTAATACATGTGTAATACATGTTTAATACATGTGTAATACATGTTTAATACATGTGTTATACATGTTTAATACATGTTTAATACATGTTTAATACATGTTTAATACATGTTTTATACATGTTTAATACATGTTTTATACATGTTTAATACATGTTTAATACATGTTTAATACATGTTTAATACATGTTTAATATATGTTTAATACATGTTTAATACATGTTTCATACATGTTTTATACATGTTTTAATACATGTTATAATACATGTTTAATACATGTTTAATACATGTTTAATACATGTTTAATACATGTTTTATACATGTTTTATACATGTTGTATACATGTTTTATACATGTTTTGTAACAGTTATTTTTCTGTTACTGTAATTTTAATAGTTTTTGCTCATTTTTTGATTATGTGAATTCGTATTTGTTTCGTTTTGGAAAATTTAAGACAAGTTGAAATTTAAATAAGCGACTTCTAGCCTTTTTTGTTTTTATTTACCTAGTTATCGATCTACTAATCCTCTAACGACTTGTATTAACTTTCTGCCGAGAGATGGCGTTGTAAGGAATATTTGATAATTTTATATAAAATTTTATTTAGACGATGCGAAAACCCACCATTAAAAATGATTTGAAGGTAGGAAAGTTTCGATTTGGAGTGATGGGAACAGCGTGGCCTTTCTTTTCGCATACGCAACCAGCGAGAGAGCATCTCGAAAGCTTTTTTTTATTTTTCTTTAGCCTTGAAACGGCTAACTGTTTGTTCTTGATTGCTCCGAATAGTGAGCACAACAAGGTGGTAATGTCAAGCTGTTAATTTTTATAAATTCCGGTGAGTGATATTTTTTTGACTCGGTTTCGCCTGTCGCGGCCGATGTTACTTGTAGTCCCATAAAATAATCTTTTGGTATTCTTTTAATAGAATTTAATTCGGCCCCCCCGGTCCCCTCTCGACAACCGACGATAAACGCTCGATTGATATGGTGCGTTAGCCGTACGCCAGATTTGCTGCCAGACACACACGTGCTCCGAAAAACAGGACAGGAAAACACATATCTAACACCTCACACGGAAACCGTATATTCTGAGCTGGTTTTCATGATAACCTCAACGCACCGATCGCCATGCTCTGCCAGTTATGTCTTAATTCTTTTATCTCGTTAAAATTAAATTTCTACTAGTATGGCCTGATATTTGAGGAATCCGAAGTGCAAATTTCCTATTCTATTTTTTTAATTAAATTATAGTAGGTATAATATTTTGTTTTGTATACCATGTGCCGGAAGCGGCGATATAACCTACTTTTTTTTATTGTCATATTTCTATATTTCTATATTTTATTAAACATGGTTCTTTCTATATGCCTGAAAGAAGGCACACATATTTATGTAAAGCGAAGCCAATAGAGAGGTAACGCTTCATAATTCTGTTAGTGATATTTTTTATCTTTTTCTCTAATTTTTTTTCATTGTATGTGCTATATCTAATCTTGTTTAATTATAATGTTATATCGAAACCTGTGGATATTATTTTCATAACCTTTCCTGGTATATGGGATTCTGGAGAAACAGATTTTAAAAACCAGGTGGCGCCCTATTTTTTTTATATATATTCATTTAAACCCTTTTAATGATACAGTACTGATTTTCTTTTCATTTCACTAGATTTATTTTGGGACACAGTAACTTGATTTTGTAAATTTTTCTTTGATTCATCTTTTAAATCTTAATAGTAGCAGTTTCGGGGTAACTTTAGATTGTGGGTGGCGTACGAAAAGGCTTCCAGGATTCACACCCAAGTAGATCCAGTGGTAAGGGGCTCATACTCAAACCATCCTGAGCTACACACATTCATCTCGGCAAGCGGGCATATAATTTTGTATCAAAACCATTATATCACATATGCCACTACATTAAAATTATTTAAAATCTTGTTTCAGTTTTAATACATGTTTCAATACATGTTCTAATACATGTTTTATACATGTTTTATACATGTTTTATACATGTTTTAATACATGTTTTAATACATGTTTAATACATGTTTAATACTTGTTTTATACATGTTTTATACATGTTTAATACATGTTTAATACATGTTTAATACATGTTTAATACATGTTTAACTCCCGGGCTGCGAGGCGGCCTGATTTCGGCCGGCGCGTTTGCGAACGCGGTCCGCGGAGAGGCCAGATTTCGGCCGGCGCGTCAACCACTTTTTTATGAGACTGTGAATGCATTCAACGCTCTGAACGCATCGGAAATGTGTTTCATTGGGAAAAGGATAGCCAACACTACATTTCTAAAAAAAAAAAAAAAAAGTTTGTCTTGTTTCTGATTTATAGTACCATTCGCCATTTTCTGAGATTCTATCGTATACTGCTCCAACTAATTTTAAATTTTTTATTTACTTTCTTCATTAAATTTAAGTGTTGGTGGCATAATTATGACATCCCGGTAAGTGTTTTTTAATTTGTGATTATTATTTTAGGAATTCTTTGTATATTTTTTATAAAATTGATTTTGTTGTTAGATGAAGCAACGCGTAGCTATATTTTCGATTAATTTTTTTGTGGTTAATCCAGCATAATTTAATGAATCTTCAATTATTTTAGGTAATTATTAATCAAATAATATAGATACAATGTTATTTAATCGAAATTCACTAATATCTTTTCTAAATTAGCGAAAACGTTAAAAAAGTCGTTAATTGTACTGATCAAAATAGCCGCTATCGTACATCGTATGGAATCCGTGGCATAGAATAGACATTACCGTTAAATTTTTTATTTTAATATATAAAATTTATTTATTTTTTGTCATTTGTCTGTCTGTTTATAATAAATTTTGCTAGTTAATTTGACCGACTTCCCGGTGTCCGATTGAGCTGAAATTTGGAATAAATATGTAATAACTTCGATGATTACTATTACTAACATGACCCTGATGCTGCAGCCAGGGTTGTCTTCTCATGACTATACTCTTCAACGGTTAGCAGCACAGACATGAAACTTTGTGCATACATTGTCGTGACATAGTCAACCATGATTTCCACCATGACCCTGATGCTGCAGCCAGGGTTGTCTTCTCATGACATATACTCTTCAACGGTTAGCAGCACAGACATGAAACTTTGTGCATACATTGTCGTGACATAGTCAACCATGATTTCCACCATGACCCTGATGCTGCAGCCAGGGTTGTCTTCTCATGACATATACTCTTCAACGGTTAGCAGCACAGACATGAAACTTTGTGCATACATTGTCGTGACATAGTCAACCATGATTTCCACCATGACCCTGATGCTGCAGCCAGGGTTGTCTTCTCATGACATATACTCTTCAACGGTTAGCAGCACAGACATGAAACTTTGTGCATACATTGTCGTGACATAGTCAACCATGATTTCCACCATGACCCTGATGCTGCAGCCAGGGTTGTCTTCTCATGACATATACTCTTCAACGGTTAGCAGCACAGACATGAAACTTTGTGCATACATTGTCGTGACATAGTCAACCATGATTTCCACCATGACCCTGATGCTGCAGCCAGGGTTGTCTTCTCATGACATATACTCTTCAACGGTTAGCAGCACAGACATGAAACTTTGTGCATACATTGTCGTGACATAGTCAACCATGATTTCCACCATGACCCTGATGCTGCAGCCAGGGTTGTCTTCTCATGACATATACTCTTCAACGGTTAGCAGCACAGACATGAAACTTTGTGCATACATTGTCGTGACATAGTCAACCATGATTTCCACCATGACCCTGATGCTGCAGCCAGGGTTGTCTTCTCATGACATATACTCTTCAACGGTTAGCAGCACAGACATGAAACTTTGTGCATACATTGTCGTGACATAGTCAACCATGATTTCCACCATGACCCTGATGCTGCAGCCAGGGTTGTCTTCTCATGACATATACTCTTCAACGGTTAGCAGCACAGACATGAAACTTTGTGCATACATTGTCGTGACATAGTCAACCATGATTTCCACCATGACCCTGATGCTGCAGCCAGGGTTGTCTTCTCATGACATATACTCTTCAACGGTTAGCAGCACAGACATGAAACTTTGTGCATACATTGTCGTGACATAGTCAACCATGATTTCCACCATGACCCTGATGCTGCAGCCAGGGTTGTCTTCTCATGACATATACTCTTCAACGGTTAGCAGCACAGACATGAAACTTTGTGCATACATTGTCGTGACATAGTCAACCATGATTTCCACCATGACCCTGATGCTGCAGCCAGGGTTGTCTTCTCATGACATATACTCTTCAACGGTTAGCAGCACAGACATGAAACTTTGTGCATACATTGTCGTGACATAGTCAACCATGATTTCCACCATGACCCTGATGCTGCAGCCAGGGTTGTCTTCTCATGACATATACTCTTCAACGGTTAGCAGCACAGACATGAAACTTTGTGCATACATTGTCGTGACATAGTCAACCATGATTTCCACCATGACCCTGATGCTGCAGCCAGGGTTGTCTTCTCATGACATATACTCTTCAACGGTTAGCAGCACAGACATGAAACTTTGTGCATACATTGTCGTGACATAGTCAACCATGATTTTCACCATGACCCTGATGCTGCAGCCAGGGTTGTCTTCTCATGAGGATACTCCTCAACGGTTAGCAGCACGGACATGAAACTTCGTACATACCTTGAATTCAAATACGATACGGGTTTCCTTGTAATATGTTTGTGTTTTTTTGCTGTTGCTGTTAATAGTTCTTACTTTCTTTTTTTGTGTTACTAGAAACGCTGCCAGTCGAGGTTTGCCGCGGGTACGGGTATACCGGGAACCCCAGAATACGGCTCTGGGGACATTAGGGTAATCAATATTTTTTGTGTTTTATGTAAATATACATATTATTGTTTTCTCATATATATATATATATATATATGTATTTTTTTTGTAGTGACATCTATATTGCGGGGGGCTTACGCCTACGCTGTTCGTCGGTCCAGACGGTTCCTCTGAAAGCAAGTTTGATGCGACGCCCATTTGCCGCGGCAGTGTAATGCATAATACTCTATTTCACATATATTTTATATTTATGTCCACATGTTTTTATTTTTATTTTTTTATTGCAGCGGACACTCGGAAGACATATCTTTCCTGCCGACTGCTGCGCCAACAGAGGAACCCCTGGTGCCGAGGAAGCGGCGGCGTTGGCATGGTGAAGCGGACTTCACTCCTCTGGAGCCCGAAGTGGTTCCAGAGGTTGTCGAAGCTCCGTCTTCACAGGAGCCCTCGCAAACGCAGAGCGTCCCGTCTTCAGAGTAAGTCCCAGAACTGATTGTCGGACATAAGGGTTCCGTTTCTCGTTTTGAGGTATGGAACCCTAACATCAATTGAATTGTTTTTTGATTTACAGGCTTCACCTGTTCCCTGGTATACCCAGCTTTCATCTTCCGGGCCCATCAGGCATGCAGTTGCCTGCCTCCCGTGCATCCTCACCCTATGGCAATGCACCATCACCAGCAGAGTAAGTTGTATTTAATATTCTGTATTTGTGTTCTGCTCGTATCCAATGATGAACGATCGAGTTTCTTATATTTGTATATTCCAGGTACCACGAAGTGACCGGCTCCGGCACGTCTCGTCCCGTCTCCGCCACTGCGTTCAGAGTCCTCCACGCTATCAGCGATGCTACTGTGGCCGAGCTCATTAACTTCGGTAATTATTTATACCCAATATGTAGACACGGGTTTGGACGTCCTAGTAATTTTTATTATGATTTGCTAACCTATATTATTTGTTTTAGCTGATAGCGACGAGGAGGACGAGTTAGTGGTCGGGGCGGACGATAACGACATGTTCCGTGAGCTGGATCCTTCAGTACAGTTGATGGTGCAAACCCCGAGGGCAACGAGGATGTACCTGGGCCCGGAATTTGAAAGCCTCGCCATCGAAGACCCAGCGGACCAGCCACGAAGATCAGTAGGCACATACACAGGTGAGGATTATATTGGAGAAACTGAACAGCCAGAGCACATGATGCAGTTTCATTGGAAGCCATTTCCCAACGTTAGAGAACTATCTTCCGAGGTTGCAAGGCTGTACAATCCTGAAAGCCGAAGGGAACCGTTCTCTGATATCAATGTGGGTCCCACAGCCAGCTTCCGTAGTCCCTATGCTGCATTTGTTGCCATTTGGGACAAACGGATCGTTGAGCATATTGTTGAGCAAACTAACATATATGTTCAACAGCGGGCACATTTAAGAATGATAGGACAGGATAGTGAGGAATTGAAACCGAGAAGCAGGATATGTGATTGGGTTGATACTAATGTTGACGAGATATACGTGTATTTTGCCATTGTGCTTGCAATGAGTATAGTGGTGAAAACACGTTACGAAGAATACTGGTCCAAGGATCGAGACATATTCAACACGTCTGGATTCTCTATATCCATGACGTTTAAGAGATTCCAGGACTTGAATATGTACATTCATTTTGCCAATAATGAATTGGTACCTCCGAATGCCACCCGTTCAGAGATAAAATTATTTAAAATCCAGCCTATCATCGATCACCTCAACGAAAAATTCTCGGCACTATTTAATTTGGGTCGCAACATTTGTCTCGATGAGTCCCTAGTCCTGTGGCGTGGTTGGTTGAGTATCAAACAACATATTAGGAATAAGGCCGCAGGGGTAGGGATTAAAACGTACGAATTGTGCGACTCAAAGACTGCATATCTGTACCGTTTTAAAGTTCACGCGGAGAACTTAACTGTCTCCGATGATCAACGACTACCTGAACCGATAAGAAATGCCATACCGACCCTTGTATTGGAACTTCTTAAGGGGCTCGAATACAAGGGTCATACTGTCTGGATGGACAACTATTACAACTCCCCCGCTCTTGCGAGGTATTTGAAGGCCTTCGGATTTGACTCCGTGGGAACGGTAAGATCCGACAGAACTTACGTTCCCATGCAGTTTTCAGAAGTGCCGAGAACCCAGATCCAAATTGGGCAGGTAACCGGCGTTACCTCAGGCGACGTCGATCTGTTGCTGTGGCGGGATAGGGCTGTTGTAGCCCTTATTTCAACTTACCACGGCAACACGACTAGCGAGCAGAACCGCGTTTACAAGCCCAACTTGGTTCGGGATTACAACCATCGCATGGGCGGGGTTGATCGTAAGGACCAAATGCTTGCATCGTTTGCTGTAGAACGCAGGGGGATGAAGCATTGGTATAAAAAATTATTTAGGCGTCTTATGAATGCTAGTGCGTTGAATGCATATATACTTTACAAATCCAACAGACCGCCTTCAGACCGCATAGTTCCTCACCGCAAGTTCAGGAAGATCCTCGTTCGTGAGCTTTTAACAAAGCACACCAAGGGAGCGTTTGATGAGCAGGTCCCTGGACCTTCTCATCCTAAACCTTACTTGGATGAAGGCTTTGTTAAATACCCACCTGAGGACTTGCTCAAACTGCACTTACTCCGGACAATACCCTCGGAGGATGGCTCACGCCCGAGGCGTCTTTGTCAAAACCAAGGGTGTCAAGTCCGGACTAGGCAGTTCTGCATGCCTTGCGGGAAGGCCCTATGTAGTATGAACTGCTTCGATTCTTTTCATACACTTCGACGTGTATGAAAAGAATCGATACCAACATACTACACCAACACACGACACCAACACACTACACAACATACATTCTTTCACGCACTATCGTCAGGGATACTGAATAACTTTTTATTTGTCGATCCAGACAACTTCTGTCCGTTTGTTTGTCATAAGTGTCGGGAATGAAAACTACTGCACTAATTTTTGGCTGGAGTTGCGTCTGTTTGCAGATCTTGGAGGAATGATTTTTTTCAGATTTTTTAGATTTTTTTACCTTGACCAGTACCTTCGTAGTCTTAAATTTTTTCAGATTTTTTTTAGTTTTTCCAGTGACTTGGTCGAAAACTACTGAACCGAATCAAATCTCGTCAACATGGAATCTATCTGTCCTACTTGTTTTTCTGTTTCTATTCCTCTCTATCCTTTCCTTACTATTTTTCAAACTATTTGTTTTTCAATTTCAAACTAGTTCCCTACTATTTTGCAAGTATTTGCACTTTTATAATTTGGCAAAAGTAATCCGTTCGTTCTTTTCTATTTTTTTAAAGTACATTTGTATTTCTAAGGTATTCGCACTTTTATAATTTGGCAAGAGTCGATATTAGAAATTAATATTAACAAATCACAATACGTAACGTCCCAACAGAACGTTTGTAGATGATTTTTTAATTGTTTATCGATACGCACTTCTTTTACTTTGTATAAGTCAATGTTTATTATTAATTTTGATATTTATTAATGTATCACAATACATAACTATTCGAAATAGACATTGTAATTAGTAATGTTACATAATTTTATGGTCTGGTATAGTTCACGGCTTCCATGAAACTGCTCATGCCTCTGGTTAGGTCTTCCTCAATTTAATCCTCATCTGTTAGGTTTAAGTTAGGATTTGTATTTGTAAAGTATTTGCACTTTTATTTTATATTAATTGTTCTTTTACTTTGTATAAGTCAATGTTTATTATTAATTTTGAAATTTCTTAATGTATCACAATACGTAACTATTCGAAATAGACAAAAAAAACCAAACATTTATATTGATTTTATTAAAAGTATAAAAATTTCAAAAAAAGTTGTGTAAAGTACATAACCCTCTTTTTGCAGAAGTCGGTTGATTTCCAAAATACAAAGATTTTACAGATAACAATCATCTGCATTGATTTCTTTTTAAAAAGTGTAAAAATTTCAAAAAAAGTTGTGTAAAGTACATAACCCTCTTTTTGCAGAAGTCGGTTAATTTCCAAAATACAAAGATTTTTACAGATAGCAATCATCTGCATTGATTTCTTTTTAAAAAGTGTAAAAATTTCAAAAAAAGTTGTGTAAAGTACATAACCCTCTTTTTGCAGAAGTCGGTTAATTTCCAAAATACAAAGATTTTTACAGATAGCAATCATCTGCATTGATTTCTTTTTAAAAAGTGTAAAAATTTCAAAAAAAGTTGTGTAAAGTACATAACCCTCTTTTTGCAGAAGTCGGTTAATTTCCAAAATACAAAGATTTTTACAGATAGCAATCATCTGCATTGATTTCTTTTTAAAAAGTGTAAAAATTTCAAAAAAAGTTATGTAAAAGTCAAGTGAAATCAAAATTCAAATAAAATTAATTAATTAATTGGCATATCCATACTATGGCCTATCATGTCCTATTGTCTTTGTATTGAAATTTGCACGTGTTCATGAATTATTTTTAAAAACTTTTTGTATGTAAACATATAATTTTTGTATAAAATTCTAATTGACAATTTTATGTAGTGTTAGGGAATATTTTTTTATTTTCATAAAAAACAATTATTTTTTATTTATATTTAAAAATGTAGAATGTATAGTTTTTTCTAGTGGTTTTTTTTTTAATTGTTAATAATTTTTCTAAAACATTTCCAAGTGTTTTTCATTTGTTAAAAAAAAATAGATGAGTTGATGCATATTTAGACGTTTTAACTAAGTTGATACACTGAATAGAACATTTAAAAAAATATATATATAAATCGCATTTTTTTTTTAGGTAAATCGAATTATAATTTTTTTGAATTATCTGTCTTGTAAAAAATTTCTATGTAACATTTTTTTTTTTTTGTTGTTTTATATTAGTAGTATATTAACCTATATTAAAATAAAATTCATAGATAAAATTAAGAGTTTGTTTTATTTATATTTCACAAAAACAGTCAATTTTTCACTTTCTCCAGCTTTCAACTGCAACGGTGCATTTTTTTCTTGGCCAAATAATCTGAAATATAGATAACTTTTTAGTAAATTTAATCTAGTTTCCAGAAATATACAATAGTCAATATCTTTGCATACAATAAACTGTAGAAATTCAAGTTGGAATGGCGCGCGGGCAAGGAGTTTATCACCCCGCTTCGGCCCCAACGCACTCCAAGGCCGCCGCGCGGCGATCGACACTCAGACTGTTTAATACATGTTTAATACATGTTTAATACATGTTTAATACATGTTTGATACATGTTTAATACATGTTTGATACATGTTTAATACATGTTTTATACATGTTTTATACATGTTTTATACATGTTTTATACATGTTTTATACATGTTTTATACATGTTTTATACATGTTTTATACATGTTTAATACACGTTTTATACATATTTTATACATGTTTTATACATGTTTTATACATGTTTTATACATGTTTTATACATGTTTTATACATGTTTTATACATGTTTTATACATGTTGTATACATGTTTTATACATGTTGTATACATGTTGTATACATGTTTTATACATGTTTTATACATGTTTTATACATGTTTAATACTTGTTTTATACATGTTTTATACATGTTTAATACATGTTTTATACATGTTTAATACATGTTTAATACATGTTTAATACATGTGTAATACATGTTTAATACATGTGTAATACATGTGTAATACATGTTTAATACATGTGTAATACATGTTTAATACATGTTTAATACATGTTTTATACATGTTTATTACATGTTTTATACATGTTTAATACATGTTTTATACATGTTTATTACATGTTTTATACATGTTTAATTCATGTTTAATACATGTTTAATACATGTTTGATACATGTTTTATACATGTTTTATACATGTTTTAATACATGTTTTAATACATGTTTAATACATGTTTAATACATGTTTAATACATGTTTAATACATGTTTAATACATGTTTTATACATGTTTTATACATGTTTTATACATGTTTTATACATGTTTTATACATGTTTTGTACATGTTGTATACATGTTTTATACATGTTTTATACATGTTTAATACTTGTTTTATACATGTTTTATACATGTTTTATACATGTTTTATACATGTTTTATACATGTTTTATACATGTTTAATACATGTTTAATACATGTTTAATACCTGTTTAATACCCGTTTAATACCTGTTTAATACCTGTTTAATACCTGTTTAATACCTGTTTAATACCTTTTTAATACCTGTTTAATACATGTTTAATACATGTTTAATACATGTTTAATACCTGTTTAATACATGTTTAATACAAGTTTAATACATGTTTAATACCTGCTTAATAGCTGCTTAATAGCTGTTTAATAGCTGTTGAATAGCTGTTTAATAGCTGTTTAATAGCTGTTTAATAGCTGTTTAATAGCTGTTTAATAGCTGTTTAATAGCTGTTTAATAGCTGTTTAATAGCTGTTTAATAGCTGTTTAATAGCTGTTTAATAGCTGTTTAATAGCTATTAATCTCTCTATCTCTATCTCTTTCTCTTTCTTAATCTCAATCTCATTCTCAATCTTAATCTCAATCTCAATCTCAATCTCAAGCTCAATCTCTATCTCTATCTCTATCTCTATCTCTATCTCTATCTCTATCTCCATCTCTATCTCTATCTCTATCTCTATCTCTATCTCAATCTCAATCTCAATCTCAACCTAAATCTCAATCTCAATCTCAATCTCAATCTCAATCTCAATCTCAATCTCAATCACAATCTCAATCTCAATCTCAATCTCAATCTCAATCTCAATTTCAATCTCTATCTCTATCTCTATCTCTATCTCTATCTCTATCTCTATCTCTATCTCTATCTCTATCTCTATCTCTATCTCTATCTCTATCTCTATCTCTATCTCTATCTCTATCTCTATCTCTATCTCTATCTCTATCTCTATCTCTATCTCTATCTCTATCTCTATCTCTATCTCTATCTCTATCTCTATCTCTATCTCTCTCTCTATCTCTATCTCTATCTCTATCTCTATCTCTATCTCTATCTCTATCTCTATCTCTATCTCTATCTCTATCTCTATCTCTATCTCTATCTCTATCTCTATCTCTATCTCTATCTCTATCTCTATCTCTATCTCTATCTCTATCTCTATCTCTATCTCTATCTCTCTCTCTATCTCTATCTCTCTCTCTATCTCTCTTTCTATCTCTCTTTCTATCTCTATCTCTCTCTCTCTCTCTCTCTCTCTCTCTCTCTCTCTATCTCTATCTCTATCTCTATCTCACCTAAACGTACACCCCCGAGGCCTTGAAACAGTATGGGGCGGCGGGCATGAATTGTTATTGGTTTTTTCGGGATAGGTTTGTGTAGTCATATCTCAATATTTTTCTATAGAACGATACTGAAAGGAAACAAGACGGCTATTGATTTTCTACCAAAGATCATCATTATATTAAAATTTGGCTGGTCATTAAAACCTCATCCTGTATATATATATATGTATTATATATATAAAACAAGGATATTTATGTATGTATATCAGTTGTCTGATACTCATAATACAAGCTTTGCTTAGTTTGGGACTAGATGGTGCTGTGTGAGATGTCCTAGGTTTTATTATTATTATTATATAAATACTTGAATCATTGAAACCTACGCAATTTTTACATTGTTACATTATTCAGGAATAGTACAGATACGAGAAATATATCATCATTGATAAGATATCAACAAGTGGCCATAGGTTTTTAGTACTTCGATGTGCACGGACCGACTGCATCATGTTTGTGTTAATATTAGCAGCAGCCGTCGGATTTGGTAATGAATTAATTTTTACTAACGTAGAAGGATTTAGAAAACAAAGCGAAGTAATTTTAGAGTAAATTTATTAAGAAAGCTAAAATTCTTAGCGAAAATAATCTATTTTGGTTTGAAATTCAACATTTATTTAAGAAGAAAACAAATATCTAAGAGAGAAGATTCCATTTATCTTGTTTCAATTGACAATCGATTTAAGTTATCTCTTTTGGATTGTTTAATATCACAGAATATCTTGGTTTTAGTGAAATGAAAGAAAATATTATTTAGTATTTAATCACAGCTTTTTACAAAATGGCATGAGCATTACTGCAGATGTGTACTATGAAGAACTGAAGACAATGATGGAATTATGTATTTAAAACTTCGAAAAGGTTTTTTGTCTGCGAATTGTTTTAAAGATGGAGATGCGGAAAAATAGCTTATACTGTACCTTGTACGCCTTGTACCCTTGTAAGCTGTAGCTTGTGCTGTTGAAAGAAGCTCGGACCATAGCCATGGGTATGTCCTCAAAAATGCTAAAACACGAGGAAACGAATCAGTCAACCGCTTAGCCTAGTGGGTAGCGACCCTGCCTACGAAGCTTGAGGTCCCGGGTTCGAATCCCAGGTCGGGTTAGTATTTATATGATGAATATTGATGCTGGTACCGGGTCTTGGTTGTTATATGTATGTGGTGTCTTTGCAAAAATATTTATATATGTATATATTATAAAGAATATTTAAGTATGTATATCAGTTGTCTAGTAACCCATAACACAAGCATAATACTTGCTTAGTTTGGGACTAGATGGCGCTGTGTGGGAAGTCCCATGTATTATTATTATTATTATTATTATTATAGTCAAGCGTGAAAGGGAATGTTAAATTGTGCACGGAAAACTACAAATAACACACGTATCTACTTGAAACAAATAACCTACTTAACGGATAGTTTTATCGGCCTATTCTTATTTTATATGCTGAGGCTGTTCGGGAACACGTCACTAATACGCTTTTTTAACCGAAAACCGGTAATTTTTAACCTTTCCTTGTTACGGCGGACCAAACACAAAAAAAATAAGAAAATCTTCAATTCCTTTATTTATTCCGTTCAGCTATAAAAAAGGTACTTATAAAACAAAAGGTCAAATCTCTGGGTCAAGTTAAAAAAAATCCGTTGGAATATAACGACGTTACAGCGCAAACAGACGCACAAACAAACTACCCAACCAAAATTATAATGTACCTAGCGGTATTCAATAATGCCTACTAGTAATCAAAAAAATATTAATAGACATTTGATAGATGTTTTGTATGATTCCAGCGTCCGGTGCAGATCTATCCGTGCTAAAGCCCAGCACCAGTTCGAGTGTCATCTCCAGCAACGCTCGCATCATTGGGGGCACTGCGACATCCATCGACAGATATCCTTATACCGTACAACTCATCATTTTGTCGAATTTTCTTTGCGGTGGCTCTTTGCTTACTAGAAGGCATCTTCTAAGTGCTGCGCATTGTTTCATCGTAGAGTGAGTACTAGCGTTCATACTTGTTTATTTATTTATTATTTATTAGGAAAACCATCAGTTCACAACCTTATGTAGTAATATAAATAATAACAAGTAACTAATTACAGGTTTTCACAGGTAGAAACACTATAATTATAATAAGCCAAATCGCTACCATTTCATCCCTTTTGCTGTCGAGACGATGGGTCCCTGGTCCTAGGATACCAAATCACTTACTTGTCCACGATTTGGATGTCGCGCTGTGTCTGTCGTCAGGTGATCCTTTGAGCAAGGAGTACTTTGTTCAGAGGATCAGTCTCGCAATACATCGCGGCAACGCGGCAAGCATCCTTAATACCCTGAACCCATCGTCTCTTTAAAATTTTGTCATTTATCATAATTTACATAGTATTTTTTAATTTGTAAATACTTTTAGTTTTTAATTAGTTTTTATTTTATAGATCTTAATTATCCATACAACATTTATTAATAAGCCAAGAAGTATAAACGCATCTTAACAAAAGTAGCTATTAGATAATTGGATAAGAATTATGACACATATTGCACAATACCAGAACTAACAATGGGAATAGAAATGTATATGATATGAAACAATAAAAACTTAAAAACTAAAGAAAAACTTAATTAAAGGTTCCAAACTACACTGGCCTGAAAAACTCATCACTTAGTAAATGTCTAGCTGACCGTACACTATTACCAAATATGTCTAAGTCTAACGCAGTATTTTTAATGTTGAAATTTTTACTTGCTCTATAAAAGAAGCTGTTTTGCCTGTAATTAGTGGTTGCTTGCGGAAGGGATAGTGCAAGATGGTGCCGGCACCGACTAGGAACTACAAATTTCAATCAGTTTTCACGTCGGATTTCAAGTGGTAAAAGATGGAATTTCATACACATATCTAGATACACAGACGACTCGTAAGGGACTCTAAGCCGAGAGCGAAGATGTCTGATGAATTTCCTTTGCACGCTTTCAATACGCGAGATGTTAGACTTGGTACTTCGGATTCCAAACCTGAGATCCATACTCAAGTAAACTGCGTACATGTGTACAATATAAGACCTTCAACGTTTTATACGTGTAATAGGTAATCTAAAACACAATTAATACAGCCTTAATCTTTAACACAGTCTAGATTTCTGGAACGCATGTGTGTAAGTCAATCTGTGTCTCATGAGGTCAGAATCCATGCGTCCAGGTTACGTCCAGATGTTTGCTGTGTTTGTTGCGTATTTTTTTATTTATAATATGCACAGAACTATTACATATGCGAATAGCCCACACACCGTTATTTATAACAGCCGTGTTAAAAAAGAACAAACATTAGCTTTAACACAACTATGAAATTAAAGATTTCATGAAATGATATAACACAATTAATTGAATAATCTCATTTAACTTATTGGCAAAAATAAAACCGTCTTCAAATAAATATCACCACCACGGGCTTGAACCAAGATTTTTATGAAAAATGGTATGTCTTAAGCCCAGAGTATTTGAAACCATTTCGGGATCTACAATAATTTATTTTAGTTTAAACTGTGCACATCCAAAAAAAAAACTGATTGGCAGTTATAGGAACTGCCGACAGAAATGAAAACTTAGAACTTTAAGTATTAAAATTTGAATTCTCATAATGTTATTAAAATCATCAACATCAAGCTGGTTTTCACATCTGTTGACACTCCGTGCAAAGACGCAGTTGCCAGCGACTCGAAACTGAGTAACGCTCTGGCCTTACTCCCCACACTCAGCAGTTAGTAGTGGGGATATATGATGCAGCTGTCAGTGACACGAAATTGAGTAACGCTCTGGCCTTACTCCCCACACTCAGCAGTTAGTAGTGGGGATATATGGAAAAACCGGCTTCTCGTGTGAAAGCCGATTGTTCCTTATATCTCCCCCACTTATATTTTTTAACGTTGGCATTTTCGTGTCGTTTTAGGCTCACCCCGTTCCATAAGAAGTTTCGCTTCAAAAAATAGACAGTTGAATACAGAACTTTCTACTTTTTTGAAGTCGAATAAATGCAAATAATATGCACTCCGCACATAGACTTTTTCCAGAACGTTGCGCATAATCTTGTATCGCTGTATCTTGTTTCGTTTGGGTCGTACTTTTGGATAACCATAAACAATGTGATCCACAGTGACGTAAACGTGAGGCCATCAGAGATATCAGCACGCGTGGGTACAACGCTCCTTATGTCTGGAGGCAATACACATTCGGTCTCCACCATCGTCCGACACCCTAGCTACAATGTTCCTGTGATGGACAACGACATAGCAGTGTTGGTGCTGACCAGCCAAGTCAGTTTTAGCAACTTTCGAGTAATATCGCTACCAGCCCAAGGATGGGAGTTGCCTGACAACGTGACCCTCACTCATGTCGGGTGGGGTGTGACGTCTGTAAGTAAATTTATACATTTCGATAGTAAAATTGTATACTTTAATAACTAGGTGATTCGAGAAATAAGTAATAGAACGTAACAAACCAATTTTTTAATTGTTTGGCGGTTTGTTTGTTCGTCAAAATCAAAAGTTTTTATTCAATATAAGATGTTTTACACACACTTATTGAACGCCAAAATTAGTTGGTGATTAGGTACCGGTCCCGAAACTAGAAGGAGAAGATCCGGGAAGAAACTCCTCCCTGTTCATTTTATTTAAATGTATGTTTTTCTTAGTTAGTTTAATTTTTTTTTAATATGCTTACAACTATTACAATGATGTCCATGTGTACTTATCATTTAAATACTCGCTAAAACAATAGTAAGCTTTTTTCACGAGTTGGAATTTAACTTGCTTAGTAAATTGATTTGAATTTAAGTTCAACATTTCTTTAGGAATGCTTTTCGTTTGTACGCGCATCACTTAAAAGCCACTTATTTAATTCAAAATCTAATTCCCGAAAAATATGAATATAATTCTGAGTAACATTTATTGTTTAATTCATCAAAATCGACTCACAAAATGAAAAATAAAATTAAAATTTAGTTAGTAATCTCATAACACCAAGACACGCCGACCGCCGCGCCACAGCTCCGCTTCGCGTTTGCTCGGGTAAATTCTTAAACTATAATATATATATATAACGAACAGACAGACAGAATTGCGTTGTGTTTTATAACCGGCAATATAAATATTATAAATGCTAGATCATGACATAACTTCACCGACCGACATATATGTAATACATGGGACTTCCCACACAGCATCATCTAGTCCCAAAGTAAGCAAGTATTATGCTTGTGTTATGGGTTACTAGACAACTGATATACATACTTAAATATTCTTTATAATATATACATATATAAATATTTTTCCGAAGACACCACACACATATAACAACCAAGACCCGGTACCAGTATCAATATTCATCATATTAATACTGACACGACCTGGGATTCGAACCCGGGACCTCCAGCTTCGTAGGCAGGGTCGCTACCTACTAGGTTAAGCGGTCGTCAATGTACCCAGGTACTAGACGTGAAGATAGTAATTATTATATAATCTTTGGTGAAGATCCCTATACATTGTACGGCGCACGGAAAGCAAACAAGAATGGCCGAACGCGTCCGAAGATGGTCGACTGCAATTTTGTCTTTGATCTTTCAAAAGTGTCTGAAACGCTGCGCTGAACGATATAGCGAAAAGGGTAGGTGTACAGCAATATAATCGATTGAAAAGAGATGAAACGACAATCATCGTTGTGCTTACCAACTAATTCAACTTATGTGTAGCCATCAAATTTGTAATTACCAAAAACTAATTTAGTGAAACCTAAATTAATAAAATATTATAAAGTTACTTGTGATAAGTACCTCATCCCATTCCCTTTTTTAACTATTTTTTTTTTCTAATGACGGTGCAAAGTATATTATACCTAAAAACTGGTCAAGATATTTATATTTCTTTACATAAGTAATCATATTAAAGGCAAGAGTCAAACTCCTCTGTCTCAATTATATTTAAAAAGCGATAAATGTGTATTACATGAAAATTGCGTTTGATATAAAGTGTGTACAAAATACGGTATATTTTTATCTGAAATTCGATTCAACATCACATTAAGTACAAATTAAAAATAAACAGTTATCTAGATGTTACTATCCGTCGCTTCAACTATATCTGTATGAAAAATCTAGTTGTGTCGTTGCTTCGTAACGACGTGAAGAAAATACAAACAAATACACATTTACAATATTAAAAATATATATCAAAAATCGATTATTCGAGTAGTAATAGAAATAGACGACCGCTTAGCCTAGTGGGTAGCGACCCTGCCTACGAAGCTGGAGGTCCCGGGTTCGAATCCCAGGGCGGGTCAGTATTTAAATTATGAATATTGATACTGGTAGCGGGTCTTGGTTGTTATATGTATGTGTTGTCTTCGCTTGGTACCCAAAACACAAGCTAATGCTTAGTTTGGGACCTAGACGTTGTTGTCATGTATACGTTATTATTATTATTTTTTAATTTCAGGAAGTATCTACACAAGCGTCTCTGATACTCCAAGAAGTCCATATA
This sequence comes from Luffia ferchaultella, assembly GCA_949709985.1. Classification (NCBI taxonomy): domain Eukaryota; kingdom Metazoa; phylum Arthropoda; class Insecta; order Lepidoptera; family Psychidae; genus Luffia; species Luffia ferchaultella. The sequence goes on from OX453266.1 coordinate 9,864,445, forward strand.
AGAAGCGTGAATCGCGAGATTTGTAGACAACGTTATTATGAGGCTTCAGGAATGCCGAATTTAATAACGTCTAATATGATTTGTGCTGGTATTTTGGATGTAGGAGGTAAGAATATAAGTAGGTAGGTACGTGTAGAATGGGTGCCTTTAAAATCCACCAACCCGCACTGGAGCAGCATGGTGGATTATGCTTAATGTTTTTTCAGTATATAATGTTTACTTACGACTCGACTCTCAGGTCTCTCCGTTTAAGGCAAGTAGATAATAATGACATCTTATTATTATTAAAAAAAAAAAAAAAAAGATACCCGTGTCGGACCATACTTACACTGCCTAGTTTCGTGTTAAGTATTACATCAGATTTAGTATAAATTGACTCAAAATAATATACGTATATGTCGTGATAGCCTGAGCCGCAGCGAACCTGTTTCAAATCTATAAGGCCAAGTGGTCGTGGTTCGAATCCGGGCGTGTACAAATGAGTTTTTTCTGACTTAAGTACATGAACTGTCACTGATTAAGTTACTGACTCCGTGCCTCGGAGAGCACGTTAAGCAGTCATTCCCGGTTGCTGACAATAGATGGTGGTCGTCACAATCCGCCAAGCCGCATTGGAGCAACGTGGTGGATGTCAACTTCGAACCCTCTTATCTTGAGGGGAGGCCTAAGCCCCTGCTGTGGGGTATAAAAAGGGCTGATGGAATGGAATGGAATACCCGTATGTTTCAGTGCAACGCATCTGAACACATCCTATAGTCACGTAATAACTTCATATGGCGCATTAAAGTTTTATTTAAATAAATTTATGCATTTAAATGCAAAATCGTGAAGTTGTTCTAGACACATATATCCTTTTGTCACAATCTCTGTTTACCTTTTCCAGGCAAAGACGCATGCCAAGGTGACTCTGGAGGTCCATTGATCTACGAAGGCGCGTTAGTCGGTGTCACATCCTTTGGAGAGGGCTGCGCTCACCCCCGCTATCCTGGCGTTAGCGCTAAGGTGTCCACCTATACCAATTGGGTCACTGACGTTGTGAGTAAATAATAAATCACTCGTTATTGGTGTAACATAGATGGAAACAAAATTATTAAAGAAAAAAAACATTAGTTTGAAGTTACAATGTGATATCCGTGTTGGTGGCGAGCCTCTTGTTTTGAAGGTCGTGGTTCGAATCTCGGAAACGAGCATGTACTAATGAGTTTTTTTCCGACTTAACTGCATAACTATCAGTGACTCCGTCCCTCGGAGAGCACGTTAAGCCGTCGGTCCTGGTTGCCATCATCAGATGGCAATCGTAAAAATCTACCAACCATACTGGTGCAGCGTGATGGATTGAGCTTCATGCACCCTCTCAGCATTTGCCTAGTTCCTTGGTTGTTGTGAGTTGGCACCTATTCATTACTTTAGCCACACATCGAATTGAACAAAAAAATTTAGTCGATGTCCATTCTATGGTACATGGAATCTACCACGCATTGTAACTTTATTATGATGACATGCGTACTTATTTCTATTCGACTCACTGGACTCACACATTCTTTTGTTACAGGTTAACCGATATGGCGGAAACGCATCGGCACATTCCTTGAGTGGAATATTATTAATTCTGTCATTAATAACCGTTTTAATGACTGCTATTAATTAAGTTATTATACACTAGAGACTCATATTGAAAATAATAATAATAATAATAGAGATGATATGTTTTAGGGTAAAAACGTTGCCTGCACTTCGAATACTTCATTATTAAGTTGAATAAATATTACATTTTATTATTTATGTATTTATTATTTACATAGTTAATGTATGTGTCGTGATAGCTCAAAACGCAACGAACCTGTCTCCAATTTATAAGGCCATATGGCCATGGTTCGAATACGGGCGTGTACCTACCAATGAGTTTTTTCTGATTCAGTACATTAAGTATCACTGACTGCGTGCCTCGGAGAGCACGTTAAGCAGTCGGTCCCGGACGCTGTCAATAGATGGCGGTCGTTACAATGCCCAACCCGCAGTGGAGCAGCGAGGTGGATTTAAGCTCCAAGCCCCCCTCACCCTGGGGGAGGCCTAAGCCCCTGCAGTGAGGTAAAAATGGGCTGATGAAGTGAAGTGAAGTGAAGTATGTAGACACTGATCTAAACCAGGTCGTACTCACTTAACCGATTTTAATATAAAATTTTAACGTAGATATTTCTTGTTTCGTCAAGATTCATACTGTTACGGGCTATGTGTCCAGATATTTGAGAGGCACAAGAACACCTGTTTAAGGGTGCAATTACAAAATATTGGCATGTTTAGGTACATCTGTGTTAGGAAGTTTGGAAAGGTCTATCGCTATGACCTTATTCCTGAAATAAAGAATAGTTCTTAATTTACAATCGTGTTAAAAAATATTTGCCTATTTTTCACTCTTTCAGACTGAAAAAAAATTTGTAACCCACCTTGGCCGAAAGTTCGGAAAAATAATATTTTTCGTTTTTGTTTTTTAGAACAAAGCGTAGAAAGTGTTTCCAGCTATCCTTTATGGCGGCGATACTTTTTGCTGATATGGGACCATAGATTAAAGATATGTGCATAGAGTGTGCTTGCCACCTGTCCGTTATTCGGGTTATTCCAGCGAAACTTTTTGCTGATATTAGACATTTTTTAAATTATTGGAGCAATAGTAATGCATGAGATAATTTGCAAGTTTTACCCTTGTGTACCCTTGCAAATTACCTTATGCATTTAATTATATTAAAATTAATAAAATATTTATGAGCTTTAGATCTTAAAGATTCGGATGTGCCTTCTCCCATAATTTTCCCACATAAAATATTGTTTATTTCGTTACAATAATTATTAATGAAAAATCTCGTTACTTTTTTATTAAAAAATCAATAATAGTGCTATCTATGTATTGTACAACTTAAAAAATTAATATGAACATGCACTAGGTAGTATGATAGTTTTTAAATATCCACTAATACATTTTTCTGTGCATCCACATTCTAAATTTTTATAATAATAATATTAATATTACTTAAAAATAATACTTTGGACATTCCACACAGCGCCATCTAGTTTCAAACTAAAGCAAAGCTTGTACTATGGATACCAGACAACTGATGATATATTATAAATACTTAAATATTTTTTATAAGATATATTTACATTTTACAACCTAGACACGGAACAAATAGACATGTTCATTAACACAAATATTTGTCCCGGGCGGGATTCGAACCCGCAACCCTTGGCTCTGCAATTAGGGTCTCTAACCACTCGGCCAACCGGTCATCTAGGTACATCATACACAATATGTTCTATTTTTAGAAAACAGCTAAAGAAATTTTTTGATGGGTATAAAAACCAAGTCTTCAGGAATTGTCCTCTTTCAATTTAATATGAGTATGAAATATTTCCTCAGTCTCGTATTCTACATTTTTCTTGCATCTTTTTGATTTTTTTTATTTTTAAAGCCGTCCACTATAGTAGATACCCTGCTGCAGCAAATTTATTTATTTGTTCATTTATTTATTTCTCACAACTAAAAGACAGAAAGACTACATAATAGTACAAGTAATTATGGGAGTCTAGAGCCTAAACTAGGTCGAACCCGTTCTTATAAGTTAGATTTTAAATTAATTTGGAGCATTTCCTCAACGTTACATTGAAGCTATCCAACAAATACTCCTCGCAAATATAGAAAAGTCATCAGCTGTTTCTACTATATGGGCATCAAGTAAATATTTTATAGTTTGTAAACACGATGCCGTATCCTTTCCACAATTTGCGCCTACTGAGTGTGGTTTATTTTGAAGGCGTCTTCAAATGCGGAAGCATTCGGTATTCTGTTGCCTTGACAGTGATCGTATAACTCCAAAAAAAAATTCTATAGGATCTTGATTAAAATGTCGAAGCAGCAAGGACGTACGGCCTCAATCATGCAGTAAACGAACGATTTTTCGAATATTTTTTACTGTTTTGATCCAATTGATTATCGACGGGACAGACTTGCTTTTCCCAGAAATGTCATTTACGGTGAGGAGATTTCGGTATTTTCCCAGAATCGTCAACGAAACACATTGATTAAGTTACTTTACTCTCTAGCCAAAATTTAAGGTGAGGAGATTTCGGTTTCACGGCTGCACGTAAAAACTTCGCCTCTTTGACTTCACTAAATGATTTATTTACGGAATCCAAAAATCATCCTGAAATATTAACAAATTAGCTGTCTGTGTGCTTTCTTTCGGTAGCAAACCAGCATCTGAAAGGGGAAAAAATACCTATATAAAATAAATTATAATAGAAATATTGTTCCTTGACCCGTTCACAAATATGTTGGTAGGTTAACAACTCTCACATGTTTATCTAGGAATACTGCAAATTATACTTACTTGCCATAAAACCAATTCCAGCAGCTATAGTTTTACTGAAAACCTGCCTGCAGTGTTTCACTCGCATTTTAGGTTCAATAAAAGTATTCAGTAATTAATTAATTAATTTTATTAAATTAATTAGAAGTATTCAGTAGAAGAGCATGTTTAACGTAGCGTGCTGTTAACTTGGGCACTAAGTGAACGCCCCTGTAGTCTGGTGCTTTATGGTGCAAAGCTTATATATGCTCCCAGTTAGCAAGACATTTTTGGTCTCTTAATTTAAAACTAAGGTTTTTTTTTAAATAGATTATTTCTTACACCTTTGAGGAGATGCGGAGGATCATATATTGGATAGATGGCTTTTCCATTTATTTCAAAAAAGCCACCTCTGTACACTTCTCCTTTTCTGGAGTACTCTGCTTTGGTCAAATTATTTAAGTAATAATATAATAATAATAATAATAACACATACAATCACAACAACGTCTAGGTCCCAAACTAAGCTTGTATTTTGGGTACCAAGCGAAGACACCACATACATATAACAACCAAGACCCGGTGCCAGTATTAATATTCATCATATAAATACTGTCCCGACCTGGGATTCGAACCCGGGACCTCCAGCTTCGTAGGCAGGTTCGCTGCCCACTAGGCTAAGCGGTCGTCGTAAGTAATTTATCGCTGCCGTGTTCATCGAGCCTTCGTCACATATTGTGGCGATGGCCTTTAATCCTGTGTCTTGGACCTTTCTTACTATGTTTTGTATAAGTTTGAAGCAAAATAACAACGCATAGCTGATTGCAAAGTGGTTGTTTGAATTTCTCGATTACCCCCCTGACCATAAATACCAAAACGTGGTTTGCAAGATCTTTGCGTCTTGATTCACCGTCATCTCATATCCCTATTAATAAATCTTTTATGGCATTGTATGTTACACCTGGTGACATTGCCATTTCATCGAAAATAACTGTGCAAAATCTTTGATGTTTGGGGAGCTCTGCCACTTTCTTTTTTAAGCTACTCACAAAAGATCATCCACACCTGGCTTTAAATGAGACAAATGGATCACTGTGGTTCACTGTCTGTTGACAGGTTAAGGTTCGCTATTCTATGACAGCACTTTCTTCCACTACTTTGTAACGCCATGATGATAATTTCTGATAATAAGAAGGTTAATTGTAATTGTAATTAGAGAAATAAAACTGCATGCTTATATCAAGTAATTATTTATTAATATGTGATTTACTTCATAAAGGTATTATTCGTTTTCACTGATATATCGAATATACTCACATAGACTTTCGGTTGCCTACGTAAATATTTGATCCGAGCGAGACCGCTGAAGTCGTTAATTAGTTTGATACCTATCGTTTTGTTTTCGTCAGTTAGCCGTTGTTACCCGAGTTGGTCTTTGACTCGTTTTGACGATGTTTTGTTTATTTAATTTTTATTGATTACTACTATTTTGTACAAACAATTATTTATTTGATTATAAGAATTCCTTGATATCAATAAAAAAAAAATAATTATGTAACATTTTGACGAACTTGACGAGTTAGAAAAAGAAAATGTTATGAGTGTGTGGTAGGTACTATTAAAAATATAGGTAGTAAAATCAAGCCTTAGACAAATCAACCGATTGCGGTCATCCCCGCTGCTCCTTAACGACAACGCGCGACCGCATACTACACATCAAACAGTCTGCAAGCTGCTAGAGTTGAGGTTGGAAATTCTCCCTTATCCGCCATACTCACCAGACGTTGCACCTACCGACTATTACTTTTATCAAAATTTTGACAACTTCTTAACGGGAAAAAAATCAATTCCCGAGGGACAGTACAAAATGCCTTTGAAGAGTTTGTTGCCCCCCGTCCAGTTGATTTTTACAAGAAAGGCATCAAGAAACTGCTACTGCGTTGGCAAAGATGCATCGATTGCACGGGTTATTACTTTGAATAACAGAAATAAAGATGTTTATAAAAAAATACTTTAATTAATTTCATACATAACGGCAACTTCATAGGTTAAGACCTAATATATACAAGAGAGATATATGAAGTAAACTGTCTCTACGATATTTATATAATATAAATAAGTAATATTGAAGATTTGGAATATAGAATCGCGAAGACGCGGTGCGAAAAAGCGGGAGGCATAGCGTAGGTTCAAAATTCGGTTCAACGCGAAGACGCGGTGCGAGGAAGGAAGCGGAAGTAAGTAGTTACCTTTGATAAGGAAGAGGAGGCAAAGCGCCTCCTGCTCATGAGGATGGTTCAGGAGGACGGTGCACCAGGACCGTCACACCTCTAGTCCGGAACAAGAGAAGAGTAGCGCTTGTTTATAGTTATTACCTATGTTTATAATATAAGAAAACTTGGTTGAGATCACAGAAAGAATATGTTGAGATCATAAGATTGGGTTGGTGGTTTTAGACTATTTTCGCTGTTGCTTAAACAATAACAATATGCGATTGTTGCACACAATTGGTTAAGTATAGCTGCTGTGTTTATTTCATTTTTTGCCCGTGACTTCACCCACGTGGACTAAACATTTGTTCCGGGACCACAAAACGAACGTTCCGGTTTAGTTGTGATAGAATAACCAACATATAAACACATTTCCCTCGGCGAAAAGTAGCCTAATGCCTTTCCCCAGGATTCAAGTTAGTTTTATGTCAAATGTCATCAAACTCGGTTATAGTTTGCTACGTTTGAAAATATTTTCAAATCGTCCACATATAATAAAAAACCTGAAAAACCTAAAGCAACACGATATATTGTTTATGAAAGTTATAAATAGTAGAGGTCCTAAAATTGATCCGTGAGGAACATCAAACGTTAACTATAACGGGAGAAGACAAAATGACCATTTACAACCACTGGTTGCACGCGACCGACCAAGTAAGGTGAAAACCAACACAGAAGATTACCCCCGATGCCATTGTATAGCAGTTTTTTAAGAAGCAATATGATATACTTTATGAAAAGCTTTTTTAAAATCTGTATTTAGAGTTTCAATTTGGTACCTATGATCCAAACCTTTAAAAAGATAATCATTGAAGACAAGAAGATTAGTTAAAGTAGATCTGCTATTAAAGATACCGTGTTGTTTTTCTGTAATCACATGTTTTTGATACGAATGTGGTAATTAATGTAATCCTTTTTTAAAAATTTTCGCTATAACGGACAGAATAGATATATATATATATAGGTCGGTAATCGTCCTCTTGCTCTTAGAGCCAGATTTAAAGACTAGTGATATGTAAGCTTTCTTCCATACACTAGGAAGGTTCCTCAAGACAGAGATTTTTACCTAGAAAAAATATTTCTAGTGGAGCCGCCCAGGTATAGCAATACTGGGCTTGTTCCATCAATCCCAAATTCTTTGTTAGGGTCAATGTTTTTTACAGCTAAATGTATTTCCTGTGTTGTTAAAAGTATATTATTTAAATAATCCTAGCTATTAGATTAAATACACTGTCATCAAAAGCATTTACGCTAACATTGCATTGCGTTGCATCGTGAAAGAATGAATCAGGCTCGAATACTGATCTGAAATACCCTGAAAACGTCTCAGTCACAACGGTTTGGGTCGTCTGATGTGACATCTTACAGCCTCACGATCCGAGGAAAAGCTGCGTTCGTTTCCTTCATTGCATTCACTACATTCACAATCTATCGACAGATTTATAATCTTACGTTGACGAATGTAAGTACTTAATCTTCAATTCACGTGAATTTTAGAATTATCCTATTTTGGGGAACATTAATCTATAGATAAGTACACTTAATTATCATTGATAAGAAATATATCAACAACTGGCTATAGGTTTTCAGTTCAGCGTGTGCAACCAACTGAACCGCATCATGTTTGTGTTAACATTAGCAGGAATAGCAGCTGCCATTGGATTGGGTAAATTATATTTTAATTTTCATTAACATGTGGATCTGGGGAACGACACGAGATGATTTTAGAGTATATATTGTTCAAAATAGTGTAAATTCATATTGTCTAAGATACCGATCTACCTTGTGAACCCCTCATTCTTTTCCCAGGCGAAATATTGTTCTTAAATGTATAGTTATGTAATTAATAAACATTATTAAAGAGGGTTGGCACTGTAAATTCGGCCCAGGCTATTTTTTAATTAAAATTGTTCAATAAATTTTTATATGTAAAAATAAAAGTACGTTCCCAATTATATAAGAATAAATAAAAAAATAAATGGATTCATAAATTTGTAAAAACAATTATAGAGTTCTGTTAAAAATCAAACTTTTTTTCCCATTTAAACATTAAAACAATTATAATAAATAATACTTTCATAAACTTAATTACCTAAGAAATTATACCTATCCATTTAGCCATTTTAGCGTGAAGAATAACTATCCCACATGTCGGTCTCAAAATCGGTAAGCCGTTTTGGAAATTAACTGGAACAGACAGACAGACTAACAAACACTACGATTTTATATATATATGAAAAAATGCCTGTCAGTCCTGATCACGCCCTCTTTATGTTTACAAAATTTCTGTAAATTCAGATCAGCCGTTTCGGCAATTAGCCCGGACAGACAAACAAACACACAGACAAAAACTAACTTATGTCGCTCCCGGTCACCTCCTTTTTATGTCTGCGAAGAAACATTGAAATTAGTTCAGCTGTTTTAAAGTTTAGTTTGAACAGACATACAGACGGACAGACAGAATAACAAAAATATTGTATATCACTTCTGACAACTTTTTTATCACATCTGTGACGTTTATTCAAATCGGTTAAGCCGTTGCGGAGATCAGCCCGAACAGATAGACAGACGGACAGATAGACAGACAAAAAGTAGTTTAAGTCACTTCGTGTAATGCCCCCTGCATATATGCAAAATTTCATTAAAATCGGTTCAGCCATTCCTGAGATCAGCTCGAACAGACAGACAGACGGACAGATAGACAGATAAAAAGCCTATGTCACCTCCGATAATGACCTCTGCATATTTGCAAAGTTTCATTGAAATCGGTTTAGCCGTTTTGGAGATCAGCCCGAACAAACAGAGAGATGGACATCTGTCCATTTATCTAAACAGATAAAAAGTAACCTATGTCACCCCCGATAATATCCTCTGTATGTTTGCAAAGTTTAATTGAAATTGGTTCAGCCGTTTTGAAGATCAGCCCGAACAGACAGACAGACGGACAGACACTACAATTTTAAATATAGAAAAAAAATTGATTAAACAATTTTAATTACAAATAGTCTGGACCAAATTTATATAGTGCCAACCCTCCTTAGTACTAAACTATTTATCTCGTTTCGTTTTTCGATTTTTCAATTCACTGGCAATTGTAATAATAAAATAATAATAAGTAAATAATAATAATAAGTAAAATGAATTAGTTTACTTTAATGTCATAATTTTTTTTTATGTTGAACTGGTGAGGAATAATAAGTTATCTATCTACTTCGTTTTATAGGTATGATGGATGAATCACCTGTTACAATCTAACAACTATTTCGTTGTAGAATATCAGTATTTAATTTACAGACGGATTGGCCGAGTGGTTAGAGAACCTAACTGTGGAGCCAAGGGTAGCGGATTCGAATCCCACCCGGGACAAATATTTATGTCCATGAACATGTCTATTTCTTCCGTGTCTGGGTGTAAAATATCTATATATGTATGTATATAATATTAAAATAAAGAAAAAAAAAGAATTTTTAAGTAGGTATTCATACTAGTTGTCTAGTAACTCATAACACAAGCATAATACTTGCTTACTATGGGACTAGATGGCGCTGTGTGGGATGTCCCATGTATTATTATTATTGAAATAAACTTATTGGTTACCTACTCTAGAAATGATAGCGTAGGTACCTACTTACTTATCTATTAATTATAAACAAAAAAGCAAAAATTTTGTAATTGTGACAATGAAACGACGCCATTAACGAATGTACTTAGTGAAGTCAAACTTCCGTTTGCCTGTTTTTACTTAGAACGATTATCGCCAAAAATAAAATTCCATAAAATCATTATCGATCAGATTGTTGTAGTAATACCTACCTATACCTACTATCTTATCAATTCTAATACATATTTTTATCTAATCTTACCTTGGCCTTTCCTGTTAACAATTACGGATATTAATTACTTGTCATGAGCAATAATCATTGAGAAATAATTCGTATTATCTATCGTATTCAGTGTATATTATACATAGACTCCATTCCATCTCCAACCAGGCCATTATGCCCCACTGAGGCTCTTAGGCCTCCCCCAGGGTGACGAGGCTTGAAGCCTAATGCACCACTCTGCTCCAGTGCGGGTTGGTGGATTTTAACGACCGCCACCTGTTGATGGCAACTCAAAGTGGTTCTATCTACCTAGATTAGTACAGATAAAAAAATTAACATAGTAGTAGGTACCTACACGATGTTTGTGATATTTCTACTTGCCATATTTTGCACATTGTTTTCTCAAAATTCACAAGGAAAAAGAAATTTACTAAAACTATAATTACTTACATTAAATGTCATTATTTGCGCACCAAATTTCCAGTGCGCAGGTCATAGTTGAATACATGTCGTGATAGCCCGAGCGCAGCGAATCTATTTCTGGTTTAGGCCGTGCGGCCGTGGTTCGAATTCTGGGGTGTACCAATGAGTTTTTCTGACTTAAGTACATAACTATCACTGACTTGCCTGTCCTGTCGGTCTCAGTTGCCATCAACAAAAGGCAGTTGTTAAAATCCACCAACCAGCACTGGAGCAGCGTGGTGGATTAATCTCCAAGCTCCCTCACCATCGGGGACGCCTAAGCCCCTGCAGTGGGGCATAATGGGTTAGCGGAAGAAGGTATTATTAAACCCATATTGGGTTTTGCATTTGTATGAAGATCTTCTTCTCGTTATGACCACATGTCAAGAAGTATTCACCAATATATTTTCATTATTTAAAATAATTTGTTTGTGCTAATAAGTGTACACAAAATGTATGTTTTGCTAAGAGGACGTGGTATGCCTGAAATGGTCGTAATGTTTTTTAATGTAACTATTATATTTGTGGAATTCGGAGTAAAGTAATTCTGACAATACCCTTAGTAAAACCAAATAAAAATAAATGTTTTGAGGAATTTTCACGCAACATTACGCAGCAACAATATTACCTCATCACTACATAGTATAAAGCAAAGTCGCTTCGCGTCTGTCTGTCTGTCCTTATGTATGCTTAGATCTATAAAACTACGCAACGGATTTGGATGCGAGTTTTTTTAATAGATAAAAAATTCAAGAGGAACGTTTGTAAGTATATAACATGCATAATATAGTAGAAAAACACTGATAATTTTAGAGGTTTCTACAAAAAAAAATCTCTACAAAAAAATTCGCGATGCTATATGTCTATCTCTCAGGGTTAAATAACCATTTTTTATCCAAAAATTGGTGTAAATAAGTATTCGAGCACAGAAAATATTTTCGCGGTGTCCACTATTATTGTCACTTGCCATCAGATGGCCTGTACCACATCTTTATCTATAAGCAGAAATAACATAAAAATTTAGTCCACGCGGGCGAAGCCGGGGGCGGTCGCTAGTAAGTATATATAATAGCGATGACAAGTATAATGTTATAACATATTATGATAGGTAGGTAAATTATATTATTGCATGATTATGTGTCAGATACTCCGGTAATAGTACATTATGATGCAAGTACGGTAAGCTGCATATTATAGTCGAGGTGTTTATAGGCACGAGGCGAAGCCGAATGCTTATGCTTATGACTATAGTAGCCAGCTTACTGAATACAAGCATCGGCTATTATTGACTGATCGATTGGCCGAGTGGATAGAGACCTTAACTGCGGAGCCGAGGGTCGTGGGTATGATTCCCGCCCGGGATAAATATTTGTGTGCATGAACATGTCTATTAATTTCGTGCCTGCATGGCTGTAAAGTAGGTAAAGTATCGGTATGCATATGTTATTCAAAATATTTAAGTATGTTTATCAGTTATCTAGTATCCATAATACAAGCATAATACTTGCTTACTTTTGGCGCTGTGTGAAATAACCCAGGTATTATTATTATTATTATTAACCCCACTATTAATAATAATAATAATAATAACACACACAATCACAACAACGCCTAAGTCCCAAACTAAGCATTAGCTTGTATTTTGGGTACCAAACGAAGACACCACATACTTATAACAACCAAGACCCGGTGCCAGTATTAATATTCATCATATAAATACTGACCCGACCTGGGATTCGAACCCGGGACCTCCAGCTTCGCAGGCAGGGTCGCTGCCCACTAGGCTAAGCGGTCTTAAAGTTATAAAGCTATTTAAAAGTTGTTAGTTAAATAATACGTTAAAAGCTGTATTTTGCTTTACATTATTGGCCAAGGCCAGAATCTAACAATACCAATGAACAGTACATTTTGTGTGTGAGTGTGTGCGTGTGTATTTATAGACGGTGTCTATATCAATGACTTTAAAGCCAAACAATGGAGAATATTGATTGTGTGTAAAATGTATGTATATATCATAAAAACAAAAGAAGAATATATTAACAATACAAGCATAATATTTGCTTACTTTGGGACTAGATGGCGCTGTGTGGCATGTCCCAAATATTATTATTATTATTCATTGGTGTATTGTATTGTATGATTGTGTGTTGTATGATTACAGCGTCCGCTGCAGATCTGTCCACGCTAAACACCAGCACATTCGATTCACAGTCGATTGTGGTCTCCAACAACGGTCGTATTGTCGGAGGCAATGCGACGACCATCGACAGATATCCGTATACCGCCCAAGTCATTACATTGAGGAATTACCTTTGTGGTGGCTCATTGATCAGTAGAAGGCATGTCTTGACTGCTGCGCATTGTTTCGACATACCGTGAGTACGATGTTACGTACCTATTCGCTACTCGTTAACAATATTTGGTCAAATTGAAGGTCGCGACCATTTAATTAACAGAGACGAATGATTGATAATGACTGAGTTAAAAGGTCAATCAATACCTACCTGTTTTACTCACTGTTAGACATCAGGCTTAGACTTCACTCAAAAAGCACCGTCCCAATCAGGAGTGGTTAGAGACCCTAACTGCAGAACCAAAAGTCGCGGGTTCGATTCCCGGGGCATATATTTGTGTGCATGAACATGTCCATTAGTTCCGTGCCTGGGTGTAAAGTATCTATAGTAGGTATATGCATATGTTATAAAGAATATTTAAGTATGTTTATCAGTTATCTAGTACCCATAATGCAAGCATAATACTTGCTTACTTTTGGCGCTGTGTTGGATAACTCAAGTATTATTTATTACCCCCACTATTTTAAAGTTGTGTGTAGATATGTTAGGTATTATCAAAGATCTTTGTGATAAAAGGAACAAACAATGAAACTTAGAATACTAACTAGCGTACCTACCTATTACTTTTAAAACAAAACATTCCACTATGTTTTTCAATTCTAAGTTTTCTGTGATGTAATTCATCTGTGTAATTTACAGACAGGCAACTGTGAGACCATCAGATGTATCTGTACGTGTGGGTACCACATTCTTAGAGTCCGGAGGCAATACACATTCTGTGTCGACCATCTTCATGCACCCCAACTACAATGTTCCTATGATGGACAACGACGTAGCTGTGTTGGCGCTGACCAGCCAAGTTACTTTGAACCCCAATGTTCAAACGATACCATTGCCGCCCCAGGGATGGGCGTTGCCTGATAACCTGACCGTTACTCATGTCGGGTGGGGTGTGTTGTTTGTAAGTAAATTAGTTTTAAACCGTATCATTTTTCACTGTTTTTCTTGTTTCAAAAATGTGTACAGGATGTATGTTGGTTAAGTCTCGCGAGTCGTTCAAACTCATAATAAGTACTATATAATAAATTCGAAGTTTAACTTCAATGTATCAAAAAAAAAATCAAAAAGTTTTAATTCAATATAAGATGTTTACATACACTTATTGAAAGTCAAAATGAATTGATTAGGTACCGGTTCAAAAACTAGAAGGAGAAGAACCGGCAAGAAACTTCTCCCTGTTTATTTTATTTAAATATAGAGAAAGAAAAGTAGAAATATTTTTAGGAAAATTTAAATATATGTTTTTCTTAGCTGTTTTTTTTTAATATGATTACAACTATTACAATGATGTCCATGCGTACTTACTTATCATTTAAATACTCGCTATAACAATAGTAAGGTTTTGTCATGAGTTGGACTTTAACTTGTTTTGTAATTTGATTTGAATTTAAGTTCAACATTTCTTTAGGAATTTTATTATAAAAACGGATACAATTTTCCATGAAAGAATTATTAACCTTTGAGAGTCTGAACCTGGGAATCGATAACATATGTTTATGTATTGTATCGACACAAACAGTCGAGCGAGAAAATGAGGAAGTAAATTTTCGAATTTATTGAACCTATTTTCGTATTATGGGACCGATAATTTGTGTTTATGTAGGTAAGTAAACCTATGTTTCATTTTAGGACAACTCCGTCACACCATCGCTTGTGTTACAAGATGTCCATATTCAAAGTATAAATCGCCAAATTTGTAGACAACGTTATAACCAGCTGCCCCAGACTATACCGAATTTAATAACAGAGAATATGATTTGCGCTGGGATTTTGGATGTGGGAGGTAAGAATTATAGAAATTTAAATGGTACATAGCAGGACACATAGACAATAGATATGCGTTTAAACCTGCTACTGCTGCTACTTCCAGAACGGATATTAAATGGCCTATTTCGATACATGCTTCGTGAATGCTCTCATTCATGTTTCGTGAATGAGGGAGGGCATCACTTGTATCTGGCGATGGTACCCAAATGAAATTAAAAAAAAAACCTTGTAAGATGTACACACCATGTACACTTTTATTGAATAAATTGAGTGGTTTTGATAAAAATTTTATATGGTTGGTCATAATATTTCATGTTTTAGCAAGAAATATTTAAAAAAAGCAATAAGCCTCTGCTGAAGTGAAAACTTCTGTAGCAGCGTTGGGCACTTCTTGGTAGGGGTCGATCCTGTGGGTTGCGTCACGACATGCTCATATTAGTGCCATCTACTGTTTAAATAATAAAGTACAGACAGCATCAACATTGTTATCTAGATGTGAAAATTTAAAGTGAATTTCGAGTCTCTGCCGATAGATGTCGTGATAAATAATGAACGATGTACTATTTATGATGATTTTATTAACTGATTTCGTGTTCTTTAGAGGAATGTATTTTAAAAAAAAAGAAAGAAAACACTGGTTGGCCGGATAGGGACTGCTGATAGAAGTAAAAACTTAGAATTTTTAATATTAAAATTTGAAATTTCATAAAATTTTTAAATTAAAATTCTCAACATCAATCTGGTTTTCACATCTTTTGACACACCGAGCAACAAATATTATATATGCATGTCTATATGGTTCCATTATAAACCGAAAGTGGTGGAACACGATGTGAATAGATGTGAAAACCACATTGATGTTGATAATTTTAATCCTTGTCCAGTCCCTCGATAACTGTTTTAGATTGGATCTGGGATAACGACTAATAAATTACATAAAGTTTCATTGAAATCGGTTTTTAAATTGTTTTTGAGTTTATCGTGTTCATACAAAGAGACAAATATTCCAAAAACTAGTTCAGTTAGTTCAAAAACTAGTTCATTCGTCTCATAACCAATAACAAATCGGTAGCACCACTTTGTCTAACATACCGTTTTTTAATTTTCTATCAATATATCGTTTAAAATAATAAACTGATTACGTACGTTTATTTTGTTAAATATGCTTTTTAATATGGTCAGTCAGTGGCATAGAACCATTTCAACTCTATATTCTCTATGTAATTGACAATATGACGTCATATCCGGTCTGTCAATCACCATTTTGAAAATACTATAACTTGGATGACCATATTTTTTAAATTATAAGAATGGAATCAGTTTTTCTCTCTGGACCATATTTTCAACAGAAAATATAACAACTTTATCAACAGAAAATATAACAACTTTATGTCAGAAAAAATGGTCTTACCGAATTATGATTTTGGAAAAATATCTTATGTACAGAATGGACATCGTTACGGCGTTATTAATTACTAGATTTAAACCTTAAAATCTATAGATGCATTTGGGCCTACACGTAATTAATGTACAGGAAAACTGAATCAATTCTTTCCAAAGACCACCATCAGGTTTTGCCTCGGCCATGAAAATCGAGTCAAAAGACCACCATCAGGTGTTAGGCCATACAAAAATCGAGAACACTTTTTTACAGCGCTTATAAGAACGCAAAAGTTGGAGCCAGGACCTATTTGAGGAAAAATTAATATTGCGTGGTGTTTTCGTACGAGGATTTCTATTATTATTATTAAATATAATTATATATTATTAGTTAAACATGTAGACATCTTTATTTCACGTTTTTCGGTCGATGTAAAATCTTTTAGAGGGTTTTTTTTTAGAATTAGAATTGAATCGCTCTAATCCGTTCTATGCTCTAGGTCTAGAAGGAGAACGTCCAGCTTCACAACACGTGCACGATGCTTAAATATCTGGGCGCAACCATAGACGTATCATTCTTTCGCTGCTGTTTGTGCCACTTTAATTGGTCAAAATTAATAGTGTAACCATGTCCTGTTCCTGACGATGCATTGTTAAATTGGCCCATGTCTATTAGTAACAATTGACCATTCTCAAATTTTTGAAATATAGTCCGTTATATTTTATATCGAAAGAATAGGCAATTTTAAGAAGCTGTTTTTGAATAAAATTTTTTTAGATCGGTATTTACGTAGATATATCTATTACATTGAAGATTCTTATAGCGTCACGTCACCGGGTGGAATTATAAGATTAGCCATTGCCGTTTCATATTTGTAAAACAATGACTTAGCTTCAAATACGCAAATACCTACAAAGTCTCGAAGTGTGGCATGGAAGTTTGAGCATTTGTTTAAAGTTTGATCACACATTTGAAGTTTGCCATGCGTTGTCGGTTTTTGCGGACATCAAAGCGTTCAAAGCTCAAACTTTGCATAGCCTGCTTTGCGCAAAGTTTAGATGCCCGTGCGTCGCCCAATGTTGATCGGAGCGGTTGTATTTGTCAATAATATATAAGTAATGAACTAATATTTTGAAAAGTCACAAAAAAATAATTAAAGGCACTCAAATACTCTATCTGCGATCTTTGTGATGAATGTAGAACATTTATTTGCAAAACAAATCTGGCAGGTGCATAAATGCATCCAATATGTGTGCAAAGTTTGAGAAAAGTTTGCCCAAACATTTGATCACATGTCAGGCGCCCGCGTCAGAACTGCCAGAACGGTCAATATTAGTATCATTGTTTTTGTAAATGTGCAACGGCAATGGCTATATTTATAATTCCATCCGGTGACGTCACGCTATAAGAATTTCCATTATAATATGTGAATACGGAATACGGAACGTGAATACGGATCTAAAAAAAAAATTCTAATTAGTTTCAACTTTAAAAACGGACGGACTTTAGTTCAAAAATTTGGGAATGGTTAATTCCTGTTTACCTTTCTCCAGGCAAAGACGCATGTCAAGGGGACTCTGGAGGTCCCCTGATCTACAACGGCACTGTAGTTGGCATCACGTCCTTCGGCGTAAGCTGCGCGCATCCCTTCTATCCTGGCGTCAGCGCTAGGGTGTCCAGCTACACCAATTGGATCACGAATATTGTGAGTTACATATATTGTTAGGAGATAGCGCAACTATAGGGTAGGTACAATAAGATACAATTTTGTGTACCCATGTATCAGAATACGATTCGTACGTAATTTAGACAACCATAGCAAACAAAGGTTAAAACTAATTGTGACCAGATCGAGCGCTCGCTCAAGATTGATCTCCATACGTCTGTGTTTGTCGATGGTAACGAAGCTGTTTGGGGTCGTTGACCGGCAAATCCCGTCTTGTATAATATTATACGCTATGTTGTTTCAATTTGGCATTGAAATGACACAATAGAAAAAAAAAATCAGAAGCCGTTCGCACTAATGGAAGGAAAGTTGGGATTCAAATATAAACGTATAAGAGTTGTTTCTAGGATAGTTTGAATAATATGAGTTTGTTTTTAGTACACTATGATTTATTTATTTTTTTGGAATCTTCGGTTCACCCTGGGCCTGGGTAACTATGCCAGCCTCATTGGGAAGTTCAAATTATTTTATAAACTTGATGATTAAAATGACGAACTAAATAGTGTACTTAAATGAACTTTTAATTGTTAACGTACTATAGATCGCAACACATACGATAAAAAACTAGCAAATGCGTACACATATTTTTAGGTTTCTGTGGTCTGTGGCATGTATTATTAGTCCTAATCACCCTATAATTACAATATGTTGTTTTTTTTTAATTTAAAATGTTTACAATAATTTTCGTTGAAAGCGTTGTAAATAAAAAAAATACTTTCTCCCATATGACAGCATATGATATGTGACGGACGAACATGATGTGACAAGTTTCATTTTGTAATTTGGCTACAGTACCTTAAAATACTACTAAACTGGACTAAAACCTAAATTTTCTGAATTTAAGATTATCAAGTTTAACATAAAATATCCACATAACATTTTGATTTTACTTATTTGATTAAAAGATAGATATACCATACCATAACCATCAACCAATTAATACCCCACTGCAAGGGCTTAGGCTTCCCCTCGGGATGAGGGGGTTTGGAGCTTTATCCACCATGCTGCTCCAGTGTGGGTTGGTGGATAAAAATATATGTATTTTATTTATTATAGTACTTTATAAATACATAAGGCAACATAATACATACACACGCGATCATTGCGAAAAAATACGTCACACCGTTGTTTCGTTTATATCATATCTGTGCAAATGACTAGAAAACTAGAAACTAGACATGAAATGTTTGCTACCTACTTTTAATCCTTTTTCATTTGATATTACAAATTTTTTTCGCAGTGAATTCACCTGTGAAATTTCACAGGACATTTTGAATGTCAATGAACTTTTAGCACACTTTCTACTACTTATACGCTATTTTTTTCATTGTGATGCCACGTGACTGCACTCACTGTCTGTTTTTATTTAAATAATTAAGTACGATCAAATAATTACGATACCTACTTATGTTTAAATACTTACGCATTAACAAGTAACGAATCTATAATAATATTTATTTACACTAAGACTTAACATCCAACGATAATTCTATATAAATCGCAGCACATGTACAATACTTAAATTACGTAAACAAAACACAGTCGCACTTCACGACAAGTGAAATTTCATTCAAATGAAGTTTTTATAAACGATGAAATTCGCACGATCTACGATTTCGTTGAGTGTTATTTGTAGCAGACGTTGAGCAGACTATGTGAAAGAAAGTAGCAGGTGCGACGTATGATTATACATTTCATATGATTTTTCACATGCTACTCATTAATTGTTCCATATGCTTTGCACAGCTACATAAGAATAATCTGTTCACTTCACATGCTGTTTACAGTGAGCACGCAAAATTGTATGCAATGCCCATTGATTCCATACATCCATCAGCCCTTTTAATACCCCACTGTAGGGGCTTAGGCCTCCCCTTAAGTTGAGGGGGCTTGGAGCTTAAATCCACCACGCTGCTCCAATGCGGGTTGGTGGATTGAACGGCCGCCATCTAATGACAGCAACCGAGCCTTGTAGATTTGAAACAGGTTCGCTGCGTTCGGGCGGTCACGACACCCCCATTGCCCATTGATTAGCGCATGATTATTTTCCCGTGTTAAAAATCATTCCAAAAAATACAAAATTTATCTCATCCGGAATATAGACTATCTCTACCTATTGGACTCACAAATATTTTTTTTGTTACAGGTGAATGCCGGATACACATCAGCACATTCTTTAAGTGGAATCTTATTAATTCTGTCATTAATAACTGGTTTAATGACAGCTGTTAATTAAGTCATTAAAAAATTTAGACTGATATTGATAAAAAATAAATTCCCTCTAATTCCTACAGTTAAAACAGATTTATTATCCAAATGGGAAACGTTTCATGCAGTATCACATTTAATAAATGTTCTTTTTTATGATTTACTTTGTTTTTTGTAGTAATATACACACAAATCTCCTAAATTGGGTACTTTTATTAAATTATCGTGTAACGTGTTTTTTGGTTCGCTAGCATTTTCATATAATTACAAGGCAAATAAGACCAGACCGTTGAGTTCAAAATCACAATTAATCGTACAACCAATAAACATAGGAGCTACAGATCGCGCGGCGAGAGTTTGGCTTTGACCGTTATTGCGCAGAAATCAGAAATTGGGTATCAACGGGCAATTAGCGGGGTGTGGGGCGGGTGTGTAGGCGCACGCGGTGCTCTGATTGGCGCTCCAGTCGTTCCCTGCCTCTCGCATCGATACGACGTACCGCGCACTCCTGTTGTACAATCACATTCACAAGTGAATTGCTATTTTCGTTAATTGTTTATTGTTGTCGATTGTTATTATTTGTTGAGTTTGTTTGTTTAAGCTTGTCAGTTAAGTTTTTTTTGTTAAATATTAAAAAGTGATTTGAAAATGCGTAAAAAAAACATTGTTTTAAAAAGGCAAGCACGGAAAATGATATATGACGTGAATTGCTTTTTAAAGAAAGAAGCTGACGAATGTATCGATTCTTTGAAGCAAATTCGAAGTCAGATTGAGGAAGTTGCTCCTTTACTCAGTCAGTCGGAGAATAACCAAACTATACAGACTATGCAGGTAATGAAAACGGAAACTGTTTCTAAATTAAATTGTGTAGTCAGTAAATTAGCTAAAATTCAAAAACGGACATCGGAGGCCACTAAGACTTCAATTGGCACTGTAAAAAATATCGCAAATCAAGCCAAGAGTTCCGATTTGCTAATTACTTTCAGAACACCTGGAAAAAAACGTCCCAGAGCTAAACCAGTTACGAATATTGATAATTTTGACCAAGGTGTTATAAAAAGATGTAAACACAATTTTCACAAGACGAATAATGAACTTCCCTCCATTGGGAAACTAAAAAAGAAACTTGAGGAAGATATAAACTTTAAAGGGTCAGAAACAAGTCTTCGTGTAATTGTAAAGGAGTTAGGATTTCGCTGGAAAAAAACAGAAAACAACCGTAAATTACTAATAGAAACATCGAATATCCGATTACAACGCATTGAATATTTAAAAAAAATAAGAAAATATCGACAAGAAGGAAGACCCATTGTTTACACAGATGAATCCTACGTAGATTCATCGCACTCAACAACCAAAGCCTGGAGCGATGGCCCTACGGAAGGACTAAAAAACCCATTTCTAAAGGACAACGAGTCGTGATAGTCCACGCAGGATCTGAAGCTGGGTTTATACCAAATGCTTTATTAACTTTTAAAGCTGGCACCAAAACAGGGGACTATCACGATAACATGAATTACGAGAATTATGAAAAATGGCTTAGGACACAATCAATTCCCAAACTACCACCCAATTCTGTAGTGGTTGTCGACAACGCCTCATACCACAATAAACAATGGGATTTAGCACCGACCTCCAATACCAAAAAAGCCCATATGCAGAATTGGCTAACTGATAAAGGCATACAATATGATTCAACAATGCTCAAGCCACAATTGTACAACTTGATAAAAGCTAATAAAGAAAGATTTAAAACTTTTTCAATAGATCAAATTTTAGCAGAAGCAAACCATAGCATATTGAGATTACCGCCTTACCATCCAGACCTCAACCCCATAGAAATGGCATGGGCTACTATTAAACAATATGTAGGTAGCAAAAATGTTAAATGGAATTTATAAGAATGTACCAAACTTATCAAAGAAAAAGTATCTTTAATGGGTGCCCAGGAATGGGAAAAAATATGTAAAAAGGTAAAAGATATAGAAGAAGAGTACGCCAAGAGTGACCATGTAGTTGATTTACTTACCGAGCAATTTATAATTCGCGTCGATGATAGTTCCGAAGACGATGATTCTGATGATGGTTATGAAGATGATGATGATGATGATGATGATGACAACTGCGACCGAGGAAGCCCTGAACCCGGACCCTCAACAAGCAAAAGACGTTGCACAATTTCGTGTCGCGGCAGCACCACTGGACCATGCGGTGATTTCATAGAAGGCGTTAAACCTTTAACTGATTCAGAATCTGAATAGCACTGCTGCTAAGACTTTTTTTTAATGTAAACTTTTGTATTTAATAATTATTTTAAGTATTCTTTTGTTTGTATGTACCAATTTTACATGTATCTTGGAATAAATAATTTTATTAAAAAACAATTATTTAGAATTTTCATCGCTGTCTCTGTAAACTTTAAAAGGAAATAAACATTTTATATAAGTAAAATAACTATCAATAGTTTTAATAAATGAAGAAGTTTATCTATTTCGTATTATTTTCTAGCATTATTACCACAGTACATGAATTTTGACCCACTCAAATATCCAACCTGGTACATAAAAAAGGAAAAGTATTGTGTGCGTGACAGTACCCATGCGCAGTAATCCCCTCCACCCCGAAGGTCAAAGCCAAACTCTCGCCGCGCGATCTGTATGTTAAGGTAAAAAGGGAGGAAGAGAAGGATAGGATAGAATAGATCAAAAGTATTTATATTAAAACTCTGATTATGAAATGCAGAACTGCGTAGGTATTCCAATACGGAGTATATGTATCAACCTTAACATACAATTGTTTTGACGTGAAACTTTTAACTCTAATGTAGAACGGATACATTGCGCAAAAATGGTCATATGTTGCGACTTATAGCGATAATGTATAGCGATAATAAAATATTTCGTATGTTATGACGTATTATATGTATACATATATTTAACAGAAGATATAATATTGTTATTTACAATAATAAGTTTTAATTAGGAGTTTTTTTTTTCAAAATGGCGCACGTGGAACGTCGTGGTTTCTGGCGATATTTTGAAAAAGCTTCATAATAACCGTACTACCCCGCCTATTCTTATTTTTTATTAAAAATACGAACAGAATACTCGATTCTGGCGAAATTGCTTTATATGCAGAGAACGCCAATAACTAAGAAGAAGAAGTATTAATTAATAAAATTAGTAAAACAAAATGATGACGTAACACTCAGCAAACATTTAAAAGTAAGTAATGGAAATATGAAATAATAGATTTCGCCTCCGTCGTCTTGCAGCTCTTTATTCGCGTACCATGGTGTACCAGCCTAGTCTCAAATTTGACATTTTAATTGGTTAATAAAGTTGTCTTTGCACCGACCAAGGAATAGAATCGGTCTTAAACGAAACGAACGCAACCATAGTACATATGTTGGAACCTAATTGAAGATATTTATAGAAATTACAGAATTTCGGTTCAAAAGCCTTGCTATTGAAATTTGGCAAAGTTGCGTGTAGTCCGAACCTTGGTATGAGTCAGGCTATACGTTGGCTTTTTCTTCCATTTAACCGTTATGTACCTAAACAGAGATATTCATTGAAAATAATAAGTCAGTGTTAAAAACTACTTGTTGCATCGTGTTTATTCGTAATTAGCAAAATAAGTTGATATTTTCACCATATACTCGTTTTTCGTTTGACGTCACAATCTTGACACGTTTGGGTGGAAATTACAGTAAATTTTTATCATTTTTCGAGTAGGTTCGAGGATATGGAGTCTGGAGGATCCCGGGGAACTATACTTATACCTGTCATGCTAGCCACCAGTAGGTCCGGCGAGATTGGTTACGTAGAACCTAGGGAGAAGAAGAAACTGCAAGGGAACGGTAAAGCCCCGTAGAATATTATAAAATAAAACTAGCTTTTAACATATATGTAGCCTGTGATAAATGCACAAAACCATAATAACACTAACCGAAATGAGATATAATAAACATTCATTCTATGTCGTGATAGCCCAGAGCGCAACGAGCCTGTCTTAAATTTATAAGGCCCCATCGGGCCATGGTTCGAATCCGGGCGTGTACCAATGAGTTTTTCTGGCTTAAGTAGGGGAGACCGGGTACAAACGTAACACTTTGTATTTTGACACTGGTTTCTAACTTATTAACATATCTTTGATGAAATTGAATATAGCCACGTATAAATTTCGTTTATACTCCACAAATTTGTATTTAAGTTTACTTCATTACTTGATGTTTATTATGAATTGGAGAGACTTAAAAATAAATTGCCGATTGTTACTTTCGACCCCGAGGTCAGGGCAAAAGTAACACAGCGTGGGTCGAAAGTAACATGATAAAGGTTTATGTATTAATTATGAAATGCAGTATCAAATTAAGTTATTATTTATTAGAAAAATATGTTTTATTAAAGGAAATGTTTATTTGTACTTTTAACATTTAAACAGTACCTACTTCTTTAATGAATTAACAATATAAACAAAACAAAAGTAAACAAAACAATTATTGACTTCTCATCGGGAATTATTCTTAATCACAATACTTAATAATGTGAACAATTTTTATGAAATTCATTCTCTGTTCAGACTCGCAATTATGGCACACATAGTATGCATCATCGTTGATGCATGTAGCATGTGACCAATGTTTGCATTCAATACGCTGTATCCACTGTTCGTTTTGTCGACTATTACTAAAAGGATCTAAACAAACGAAACAAAAGCAATTTTATTCATCGGATGAATTTTAATTTTCACTGTTTTCCTCTCGTTTATTTGCCTTCTTTGTCTTTTTACTTTTTCCTTCCTTTTTGTAGATATGTATCAGTATTACGTTGTAAAAATTTTTCTTCGCATTCTTTCTTTGCATTTTTCATCAATCCGATTTTTTCGGGCGTGTCAGTTAAAATGGCAATTTCACATTTCTTACGCCCTTTATTTGTTAAATTTCTCGTACCAGCTCGCTGAATAGGTCTACAATATTGAGGTGAGAAAAGAATTGGCTGAGAAGAACCCACTTGGGCACTCCTGTCTCGTTCATGTTCCCAATATTTCTTGGCTCAATTATACCTATCTATAATGTGATTTTTTTTATAGCTGTACAATGTCCCATGGCAAACATTATATTTTTTTACCAGGGCTGTAATTGTTCCGATATCATTTAAATATTTGTCAGCAGCTAATCTGTAGATTTTCATGTCAGTGGTCTTTCGTGCCGTCTTTCTTACCCGTTGTCGTGGCATTCTGTTGATATAAAAAAAACATATTATGAAAATAAACCGTAAGTAAATCATACTCATCACATTACATAGCACTCCGGGGATAAAAGTAACATGTTACTTTTGTCCCCGTAGCGCATGTTACTTTCGTACTCACCCACGTTTTTGACAAATAATGAATGCCTACCTAAAAAAGAAACTTGCTACGTAAAAATAAATAACAACACTGTGTAACCAATGTAATCAAGAATGACTATACAAATAGGCACACTGATATTATCATTTTAATACTACTTAATCACTAAACGAATAAATGTCAAAAAACTTACTTTTGGTTCGCAAAATCACATGACATCCTCTAAACATCCTTACAACGCAGTGCGTGCGCGGCGACTAAGTGAAAGCCGGGGAAAGTATTGTTGGCTATCTCCTGACAGTAGCGGGGCCGCGTTTCGACTATTGGATAAACCTACAGAGCATTTGTTACTTTCGACCCGCCGTTACTTTTGTCCCCGGTCTCCCCTACACATTATCACTGACACCGTGCTTCGGAGGGCACGTTAAGCAGTCGGTCCCGGACGCTGTCAATAGATGGCGGTCGTTACAGTTCCCAACCCGCAGTGGAGCAGCGTGGTGGACTTAAGCTCCAAACCCCCCTCCTCACCCTGGGGGAGGCCTAAGCCCCTGCAGTGGGGTAAAAATGGGCTGATGATGATGATGATGATTCTATTCTATTCATAAAATTAACTTATAGCACTCGAACGAAGTCGAGGGTAGATGCTAGTATCATGTAATAAGTACTCGTATTTCTATTTTTTACTAAATACTATCTATAATTTCATATTTATTGAAATCCCGTATTTACAATTATTAAATCAAGACATCTTGTCAGCTGACGAAGTAAATGGGACATGTGACAGATAATGCGACATTGCCAAACCTAAATAGCACGGCTTGTGACTGTTTTATAATGGTTCTTAAATAAATACTCAATATAGTCTTTAGTTTTATTTTAGGTAGCGCTTTACGACATAGCCCGTTGAAAAATGGGGAAATATGCATTTAGGGGGAAGGCGGAAGGAAGAAGAAACTCCAATCATTAGTTTTTTTTGACAGGAAATGCAAAAAAATTAAAAAAAAAAAGAATTTAAAATACGTATTTACAACACAGGTTTTCCGCTATTCTTTAACTTAAAACACTTAAAATTACGTAGTAGGTAAATTACTAAACACAAAATTAACATTATAAACTAAATTCCCAACTAACTTATGTTTTTTAAAAATAATCTAAAGACGTAATTTCACTGTAATAGTCACGCGCGACATATCCAGTTAAATCCACTTTACCACCAAAATGAACCTAAATCATCTCCACACTCATGAAAAAATTGATTGAGATTGATTGAAACTGATTGATTTGATTGAACGAATCATACCGACACTACCTTGACAAACGAAGTAAAAATTAAGTTATCAACCATATCTATATTACAAAAAAAAATACCAAAAGAAACCTAAAAATACACCAACAAATAAAAGTAAACCAAATTATTAAATATTTAAATACGTAACTTTAGTAATGGGTGAAAATTCGATTTGCATGGCGCTCGGCGGCCGCTGCCGCGGCACGCTCGCTTCGCTCGCTCGCCTCGCGCGTTTTTTATGTTCCTAATGGCTTTAAATAGTAGTCGAAGTGTCCGTATATTCGATTTTTATTTTATTTTATTTTATTCGGGTTTTAAGAGTTATATTAATGTTTTTTTTCCAAGTTGTTCTTTAATAAAAATAACTATTTTTTCTCCAAGAAATGTATTATATGAATATAACTCTCTCAATTGTCTCAATAATTCCTTTTTATCATTATTATTACTCAATTAAGGTGCTTTCGGTTTATAGAAATATTCCCAGTGTCGAGTGTTTAGCTACTGTAAGTATTTTACTTAAGCTAATTTTTCTTGTTATTTTTATTCGTTTGATAAAAAATAGGTAGCAATGAAATTTTTTACAAAACAACTTACATTTTATTTTAACTAGTAGGAAATAGAACACCAATATCTAGGAGAAACAAGACAAATATGTGGTTTAAGTTTCTCAATCTCAATCAATCGATTGCAATCAATTCTAGATTTTCTAGAAATTCTAGATTTGTGAAAATAAAAACGATAAACTATTCAATCTACTTAAATATCAATCACCTGTCAAGCAACATTAAACTTGAATGCAAAAATGGCTTCTAAAACCATTATATTAATGTAATTTTACATAGTAAATACAAACAAATTTCTATTTTTTAAACTGGAATAAAAGTGTTTCCGTGAATCCATATTTTTACAGTGTGTTTCTAATTACCTAAACTATTCAATTACTATACAAGATGGATGATATGAACCAGGCTATGTTGGAAAGCCGACCCTTATTTTAAATTAATTTTACATTACAGACATTATACAAAAACGTTTTATATTTTAATCGAATTCGACCTAGACATGACATAGACAATAGTTTTTAGATTACGTTACGTCATTTATGATCGCAGACAATATTAATATATTTAAGTCACAGACTATTTTATAATATACAATAAACTATAGAAGGCAGTGGATCAACCATGGATCAACACAAACCTAGTGTTACCTCAAATAATACTAGAGAAAAATCTCAACATTGAAATGCTATTTAACATCGTAATCACGTCAGAGCGTTTGTACGGAGATTTGACTGCATTGGCCTCTCCTAATAGTGCACATTATAAGCCTCGGGCACAAAATTGACCTTTTCAATTTTCTTATTACCGGCGAACTCCTTTCGAGAGTGGACTGTATAAATTGAAACGCTGATTTGATGTTCTTCTCTCACTTCACCGTCCCGCCTGTTTCATTATATGACGTGGCGTTGTATATACATAGCCGTCGCGCACCGTACATGGCACATGATGCAGCGTTGTCATTCTACGCCCCACTAGAGGAATGCCACCGCCTGTGTATTCTCTTTCATACATAAACAGATCGGGAAGAGGGTGAAATAAAAACCGTTAGCGGTAGCTCTTTATTTATATAAACATTGTACATAACCTTTTACAATATACAATATAGTTTTATTTTTATACCAATTGCCATACACATCCAAACAAAAGCTTACAGCTAAGCATTAGCGAGTTTATTGTACGATACAGTTCCAATCAGAGTTTATGGCGGATGTGAACATAGGTACAAGTCGCGTCGCATTAACTAGCTTTGGGTGTAGCGGGACGCAGTGGAACGAGGGGCATATGACTGAACCTGCGCAAGCACGCATAAAAAGTTGTATTCCGATCCGCCATAAAATTTGATTGGAGCTATACACGAGCACTAAAAAACGAAAACACTGTTTTCACTTTACCGTTAAATCGTCTTTCAAAAGTTCACACATATCGTGATTTAAACAGTCCGTCGCGTCGTTAACATACAGAGTTAACCTTGGTTATGTTAAACACGTTTAAGGGTTCTTTTATCTATAGCTAACATTACTGTACATATTTTTTAACTTCGCTTTTTGTGAGTGTAACGCTGTTTCGACAAGTTACTTATTTACTACGTCACACTTGAATCTTTGATACGAGTGAAACAAATTCTAATCTTAATTTTAACTACCAATCGAGGTCGAAATGCGTTTGTTTACAAATAGAGCGACGCGCCTACCACTGGTCTGTGTTAAAGACGTACCGCATAATTTTGGCTTTCACTGCAGTAGCTAAGGGGCTGTTCATTAATTACGTAAGACAATTTTTACTACTTTTTAACCCACCCCTCCCCCCATGTAAGAAAAAACAAGCTTTGTTTAAACCCCCTCCCCCACTAGCCAATCTTACATAGGATCATTATCTACCAAAATTACATAGAAATACTTAGGAGGAAAAAAATATAAAAATTAGTATCTTTTCACACTGAACAATTTTTTTCTGTCTAGTGCAATTGGACACATGGACAACGAAACTTTTAAAGGCCTTTTGGAAAAGAGTGTCAATGTTAATCTTTAGTGACAGCTGCAAAAATAATTCTGTAAAGTTGGTTGTAGGTGTAAATTCTAATTTTAACTTATTTTTTGATTTTACGTAAGAACTATATAGACCCCCTTCCGCCCCCATGTAAGAAAAAATAAGACCTAGTCGGACCCCCTCCCACCCCAAATCATCTTACGTAATTAATGAATAGCCCCTAAGCAATGCAAGACGGGTGATTCCGTACAAATTATTGGTTAAAAGGTATACCCGTATTTGTATCCACGGATATTGAATGCCGACTAGACGCATTTACCAATTATAATTACTGATCGAATATTGACTGAAAGGATTTAAAAAAAAAAAAAAACAAATACTGGATATCACATATGAATATTTTATTTTATTGTGATGATATAACATTATGTTACAGCGTATAGCATAGCGTATATGTGATGTAGACAATAAATAAGGTACGTGTGGGCTACACCGGTCATAAGGCGGCCGGCTGCAGCGATACTAGCACCACCTGGCGGCACACCGCTGAAAAACAAAAAAATCATAGTTTAATAAAGACTATAATGAATTAAGACACAACAGTAATAATATCTGGGACATCTCCACACAGCGTCATCTAGTCTCAAAGTTAGCAATATTGTGCTTGTATTATGGAGTACTAGACAACTGATATACATACTTTAAAATTCTTTTTTTTTTAATAATATAAACATATATAGATACTTTTACACCCAGACACGGAACAAACAGACATGTTCATGCACACAAATATTTGTCTCGGGCGGTGATCAAACCTGCGACCCTCGGCTCCGCAGTTCTTCCGCTCTGGCTGACAAAACAACTTATGGGTCCCACGGATATTTATTAATACACTATAAAATCTATTACCTCTCCTGGCTTTTCTGGCTAAAGATTGCACGAATACCGGCTGACTTTACATTTCCGTCACTCCCAATCCAAACTACAACCTACACTCTGTTCTATATCTACGTACCCTTTGGTGTTTGGACCATCTAAACATTGTATCTGGCTGAAGGTAGAATTAATTGATTGATAAAATTACAAAATTAGCAAAAGGCGAAACCAGAGACCAAACTCTGAACATTCTTTAAAACTTTATGGTCCGAGAGCTGCTGTCACAATTTCAGGTAGGTGTTCGAGGCATCATGAAACTTTGTATAAAATTTGTTTAGCACTGTCTGATCTTAAAATTGAGGACCTGGCGCTGAAGGGTGGTGGCCCATGGTCAACCCTTGAATTTGTATAATCTTTTTTTTTTTATATTTAAAAGTCTTGCTCTAATTACATCTTTTTTGAAAATCATTTTTTTTTTGTTTCTAAATACTTCAGCTTGCCTCACATATATTTTTTTCAAAATTAACAACATTCAACATTGCAACCAACATTCGATTAAACAATCTAGCTTATTTATTTTCTCTTTCGATCTAGTTTTTGACCTATTTTCTTACCAGCCATCAAAATCGAAAAGTATTTTTGGGCAATGTTAAGAATTAGGTGTTTGAAGTGTTTTTAAGTACATTTCTCGTATTTGTTTATCTAAGCCATGGGTTATTTTAAAAAAACTGATTTTAATATTCAATTTTACTATTGAATAAATACTGAGGCAATAAAAATTAAAAAAATTATATCTATGACATCATATGATGGGCTGTATCGTTTAAGATGCAAAAAAAAGGTGAGCACATGTTATTCTAGATTTTATTGGCAATATGTCTGAACTGTCATATTTTTTCATTGATTCACGGAATACCATACCATCAGCCCATATTAATGCTCCATTGCAGGGGCTTAGGCCTCCCCTTGGGATGAGAGGGCTTAGAGCTTAATCCACCACGCTGCTGCAATGTGGGTTGGTGGATTTTAACGACTGCCATCTATTGATGGCAACCGGGAAGGACGACTTAACGTGCTCTCCGAGGCACAGAGTCAGTGATAGTTATGTGTATAAGCTAGAAAAACTCATCGGTACATGTTCTGGGATTCGAACCATGGCCTTCTAAACAACAAGCTACTTCTCTGCTATCACGATATTTCACGGAATAGGTTTCAGTATTCATTCTGACGTTATAATGATGAAATAGAGCATAAAAGTATTTTATTGAAAATGCACACAACCTGACTTTTTCGATAACTAAAAAATTGGAATATTTTAATAAAATCTCTTGTATCTGAACATATATTTGCATCGTCTTACTATGAATATAATAATTTGATAAACTTTTACGTATGAGGAGCTATATAGCAAACGACCATATTGTGCCATCGTAAAGGCCCAATTGTAAACACCTGGGTACCGCCGAACGTGAATGAAACTATTGATGTACGTTAAAGAAGCCATACTGGTATTTAAGAAGGGACTTGTCCTGTCCTTAAGAAGGGGCTTCTCGTGTGATAGCCCATACAAACGCTCTTAAACGATTACGGCGTGAATACACATTTTAATCTTGGAATGTTTTGAATTATCTCATTTTTCAATTTCTCAATTGGTGTAAAAATCCCTATATATGTATATGTTATAAAGAATATTAAGTATGTATATCAGTTGTCTAGTAACCCATAATACAAGCATAATGCTTACTTACTTTGGCCCTATGTGGGATGACCCAAATATTATTATTATTTGGGTCAGAACTATGTTTGTATAGAGCCAAAACTTCTAGTTATAGAAATATTCGAAAATTCTATAACTACGGTGTTTATAAAAATTCCGAAGTTTTGGCTGTATAAAAACCTAGCACTAACCTAATACTATAAATCAAAACATAAATTTAAATTCGTATTAATGTCATAATCGTTTGAGAGCGTTTGTATGGGCTATCTTTGCGGGAAGGCCCTTCTTATTAAGGACTGTATAGAGTAGTTATATTTATAAGAGATTCAGTATAACCCTTTGGCGAACGCGCGTGATCTTATGCGTGTATGTAGTTCACTGTTTAAATATGCAAATAAATACCTTTATCGGTGAGACTCTCTTCGACAAACGCGTGCGCCGACAGGCCACTCCCTTCGCTCAATATCTCGATCTCCGTCCCGCTGGGGTACTCTCTCGCCGCGTACTCCTCTGGAGTCAAAAATTCTTTCTCCCGCGCCCATTCCTGACCTTTGATTTCAGTATGAGCCCACTTTCTCAATTCCTCTGTTGCTGGAACGGCTTCTCCTTCTTGCACGCAATCTTCTGACATTTTAGCTTCTATGTATGGCTCGAAATGGCTGTCTTCTTCTAGATTCAGGTGCCCATCTATGACCGTATAAGTGATGTCACGGTAAGGATCTAATATTAGATAAGCTCTGTTAGTCTGTTCGACTTGTTCAGGGCTAGATTGTTCCGTTGGGATGCTAGACTTTCTAGTTTCCTGGTGGTTTGGATCTATTATAGTTGACGTTAGGTCGTTTATAGAGTCCACGACTAGATAAGACCTGGAGCGCGTGTTGTCGGTGATGATGTAGGTTTCGTCGATGGGTTGAGCTTCTTCGTATGACGAATTGTTGTCGGCGCAAGACAGCTCGTCCAAAACCGCATCCGACAGGACAGTGTGATTTTGCGATAGTAGATCGAGTTTATCCTTGTCTGAAACAGAAAATATTTCGCTGCTAAGTTTATTATCACTTCTTACAACTTTTTGAACCCAAGTACCACTTAAGGCGTCTGCCTCAGGAGTTTCCCCGATATCCATGACGCCTCACGCTCTTCAATTTTTGCGTCGATTTTAAAAACGAAAAATATATTTAAAGAACAAAGTACAGTATTGACCTCCACTATTGATTATTCGATTAAAATAAAAAGATTGCCCTTCAAGAAATCAATATCAAAAATAAAATTATGTGAAAATGCCTTTATTTTCGATTTTGTGATTTCGTATGCCGCGGGGTTTAATAAATTCTGAAAAAGAAGTTGTAAAATTCCGAAGGAGTAGATAAACCATCCAATGCCCGCAGCGAAATAAGCTTGTATCAAATTAGATGCGATACTTTACGATAAATGGCGCTATGTAATTAGTTATTATCCTTTACAACAGATAGCGCTATCACTAGAGCTGGCTTAAATAAACCTTATTCAATTTTTTACAAAAATTATAATTTTTCAAACACGTATTACTCGTATTTCAGAAAAGTATGTATTGCTCGAAAGAAAAACATTCGAATGCTACTGTGTAACATATGAAGAGGGCACCACATGTATAAGTTTTAATAAATTTTCATTACCATATATTTCAATTTGGGGCAGGCATTGATATTTAGGCCTAATTTATTTTAAAATTTAAAATGTTAAAAAAGTATAGAAACTGGACACATTATTAACATATATTTTGATAATAATGAAAAGTATCTACACTCACCATGTACTATATGATGCGGGTGAACCAACTGACACAGCCCATATTCGCGACAACGGTTCACGCGAGACACGCGGAAACGGGCACGCGGCCCTCCCGCCTCTGTCTCCACCGTTGGAGCGATCCAGCTTGTCGTTATGCCTGTACAAAGTATACTTTTAGTGTATAGAAGACTAATATTTAAGGCTGTACAACATTTTTTTTTAAGTCTTCGTTAGGATGCACAGCC
The DNA here is from genome assembly GCA_949709985.1 of Luffia ferchaultella. Taxonomy (NCBI): domain Eukaryota; kingdom Metazoa; phylum Arthropoda; class Insecta; order Lepidoptera; family Psychidae; genus Luffia; species Luffia ferchaultella. Next base: position 9,898,571 of record OX453266.1, read on the forward strand.
AGCGCATCCTTTTTCGATCGCCTATCAATCAGTAAAATACGCAAACTTTAAAAACTGGCGAGCGTGATACAATTTTTAAATCGGGTAAGGGGCCGTCAATTAATGGACGTGGTGATTAATCACGTGATTTTTTTTTAAGTCTTTTTAACACCCTTCCCCCTTGGTGATACATGGTGAGGTTTAAGACTACCCCCACCCCCCACCCAACATCACGTGTATTATTAGTATCCATAAAAATTCTTAAATTTTTTAGAATATTATTTTAAATACGGGTATAAAGTATAATCTTATTTTATTCTGAAATTAAGGACCATGATAAAAAAAAAATGTCTAGACAGAAAAGTTGCAGGTTGTTTTTGATTGGTATAAAAATAATAAACGAATGGTGTACACTACACGCCGCTTTTCGATTTAAAAATAGCGCCTATGAAAAAATAAATACACGTGACTTACTACACCCCCCTCACCGCTTGTGACATTTCGTGATTTTTGTCAAACCCCTCCCCCCCCCCCCTTTCAAGCCTCACGTGATTAATGGACGGTCCCTAAGCAGTTTTGGTGATTATCTCTACATTCAAACAAACTTACAAACTTTACTTCTTTATTAGTGTAGATAATATCGTGAACACACTAAATATTTTTTTAACATGTCAATAATATTTTTCTTTGGCGTGTCTCGGTCGTAAAGACAATAACTAGAGTGGGCAAGCTCCATAAAGCCCCTATGTGATGGTTGGGCATAGAGAAAAAATGATGGAAAATAACTGTACCTAGTTCTATCCTTATTTTATTTGTATACCGCATGCGCATTAGGACACGCATTTAAGTCACGGCGGTCAGAGCTATCAGCTGCGCACACAGACCAGTCAACCTATAGACCACGCTTTAATAAACGTCAGTATGAAAACGAAATCGCCAAAAAGTGGCGGGGTGCGGGGAGAAGTCGGCTAGTTTTCATTGGCTCGTTAAAATTGACAATTTAATGGCTTCCTACCTGCTTCCAACTGACGGCTCACTAGTGACGTAGTTATGTAGTGTCACTACATAGCCTTGGCGAATGCTACTCCCTGTCAAAGCATGGTCTATAAGGTTGACTTGTCTGTGACTGCGCACGAACAAAATATAAAAAATAAATTTAGTATAATTCGAGGTATAATTATTTTCTGTCTCTTTCTGTCGAGGCCTGCATTTTGGAATGGCTTGCTTGCTCTATTCTATTATCTCTATGGTCTCGGCAGGCTTCCACCTACCTCATCTAGAACCTATATTAACGGGCGGATTCGGCGATGCTCTCGTCAGTCAGGTTTCTCGCTCGCGCCCGTGTTCGCGCACTATCTTTTTATTCTAATTTGTTTTCAAATAGTGAACAAGTGTGGGTGGGTGGTGGGGAGTATTGTTTTTTACGGGCGTATGCAGAAAATACAGATAAATGAGTTTAATTTTTCAAATTACCTGCAGATGAGGAAAGGTGTTTTAATTTAAATAATTTTAAAAAATAAAATTAAACAATGGACGATTTTCCAAATTTGCTATTATATTTACATTTTTATATTTTAATAAAATACAGTTAATGTGTTAAGTTTTGTAACTGTTTTTTCACCTACTTCTTAGTTTTTGTATTTTAAGCCGTTAAATTTTCAAAATTTTACAACGCTCTGCGACCCGGCGTTGACAGTCGGTGACGCAAGCTCATAGTTAGGGAACTGGTGGCATTTTAGATATAGGATTCCATCGCCGTTGATATGTAATGAACCTAATTTAAATCTATGTGGACTAGAGAAAGTTGAATATGATCTTAGATAGCCCTGATTTTTGGTTATGATGAATTTTAAAATAATAAAAAAATTATAAATTGCTTTGTCGTGTCTGTCATTAATATATTTTATTAAAGGCACTAATCAGATCACAAAATTATTACGAAAATTCTAGACGTCTCGATTGTGGCAATCGATTTTTGAATTATTTCAGGATAAATAAAAAAAAATGTGAAATTGTCCATTTATTTTCGTGTAGCGTATGTATTGTATTACAATTTGGGATTTTAATTATTAGTTTTGAATATATTTCCTTACCTGATTATATTGACATGGAATTTATAGAAGGCAAGTAACACAGCGCACCTTTTTTTTTTAATTAAAACACTTGTGGACATTGTAATATATATAGGGCTGCACAAATGAATGTACCTAAATCAACATTTGTTAATTAAATGAAAAAGTTAAGTGAGAATCAATCCAAGCGCTGTACGAAAAACAACGCTATATCGAACAACTTAGATAGAGAATGAGAAGATTAAATAACCTCCTTCTTTTTTGAAGTCGCTTAAAAAGGCGTAGGTATTTGCGTTTTATAAGGGAGCACGAGATCTGTTACGTAGTAACTATTATAATTATACGAAGTGGTCTCGGTTTCAATGTATGCAAAAAGTAGGTTTGCAAGTTCTCCACATCACTTCATCAGCCCATTTTTACCCCACTGCAGGGGCTTAAGTCTCCCCCAGGTTGAGGAGAGGGGCTTGGAGCTTAAATCCATCACGCTGCTCCGTCCGCCATCTATTGACAGCGTCCGGGACCGACTGCTTAACATGCTCTACGAGGCACGGAGTCAGTGATAGTTGTGTACTTAAGTCAGAAAAACTCATTGGTACACGCTCGGATTCGAACCATGGCACCATGGGGCCTTGTAAATTGAGACAGGTTCGTTGCTCTTTGGGCTATCACGACATTCAAGTTTGCAAGTTAAAACGGTCAAATCACCTCCGTAATTGTCCACCGATGTGCTGTCCAAGGTCGAAGCTAGAATGTCGTGGTCCTCGGCCGCGTGTTCAACGAATACGTCCTAAAAAATATAAATACTGAATAAATTTTCACATAGACAATATTCATTTGACCATCGTAATAAATTTGACAAATATAAAAAAATGTGTTTGTTATTCAAGTAGGAATTAATTTTTCGTAGACAAAATATGTACAGTGAAAAAAAATTATTATACACCTTTTGGTTTTTCAACTGGTTATTTTTTAGGTTTTTAGATTGAAGTGATTAATTTTAGTTTTTAATTAGTTTTTATTTTAATATTAATTCATTTCTTATTAGATTTTAATTTGGAATTTACTTGTAATGTATAATATGTTACATACTAGACAAGTTCTCGAAACTAAAAATATAAATTAAAAATTTTTGAGGGTTCCGTATCTCCAGGATTTATGGTCATAATTGTAGACATGAGTGGCCAAAAATCATATCTGCCAAAAATAAAAAACCTGTTTTTTTTGGTGTAACAAAGATACATGAGCGCCACGTTTTAATATAAATTAAAAAAAAACGCTTTTTGAAATTATTAATAATACAGTTCGCCTTAAACTTTATGGCGGATCTGAATACAACGTTAAATGCGTAGGTGTTGGATGGCATAGGCCACCGCGGGGTATGCGAGAGGAACGTCCTGCCCGATACGACGGTGCTGCGGGGTTCGCCGGAGGAACGCACTGCCCCGTCGCTCCACTGCGTCCCGCTGACACCTACAACTAGTCACTGCGACGCGACTCGTGCCTACTTTCAGATCCGCCATTCAGTTTGAAACGACCTGTACTTGACTAATAATAATTTTCAAAAAAGACGAGTTTTTCAGAGACATTTGTTACAGTTTAATGCAACTTAGAGTCAAGTAATAATAATTTGAGCCAATCGCGCATGACGCAATCGGCATTGTCCTTTTGGTTTATTACTTTATTATTTCTAAAAGATGACAGAGTTCTAAATTACGAAATCTACCTTGGCAGGCGGCTGTTTATAGTGCAGGCTGATTTTGCTTAGCTCGTGTTCTAAGTCCGCTAGTTGGGCCACGTGTCTTCGTGCTTTAACACTAGTGCCGCCTGCGCTCGGCGTGTCCGTAGCGTCCGACTGGAAAGACAAAAAAATAAATATGAACCGAGTATGAAGTAAGTAGATAAAAACCGCAGACTCCACAGACTTATTATTATCTAGTAGCAATAATCTAGTGCGTTCGCAGGACGTCCACACTTTAGTAAAATTAAAATCATAAAATAATTTTATTTATTTATTTATTTATTTATTTATTGCATTGTCACATGTCAATCTTTAGGTGGTCTGACAAAATCATCTTATACACTATGTGACGCCCCGTGAGAGCACAGCAATATAAGAGGGCTATTTTCTTAATAATTTTTAAGCAATTTCAATGTAAACATAATAATAATGCAATCACAACAACAATAATCAAAACAATAATAATAATTTCTATATCATAACATTAACCTATGTATAAAATAAATTCTGATATTATTAATGTAGGACAAAGTATTTTTCGGATAGAACTATTTTTAATTAAAAGTTGTAGTGTGCTTAGATTTGAACCAAAAATTTTTTGCTAGACTTATCAACAGTGCCTTCATATAACATCACCGATCTTATAATATTACATTACGAAGGAACAGATATTGCCTGATGCAACCAAACAATACAAACAAGAGTCATCCTTTTGAGTGGGAAGAAATGGTTGAAGCTAACCATCGCATAGTGCTGAAGTACAAATATCGAAAGTGAATGATTTCTGAAGACTTAAATAATAATAATAACACACACAATCACAACAACGTCTAGGTCCCAAACTAAGCATTAGCTTGTATTTTGGGTACCAAGCGAAGACACCACATACATATAACCAAGACCCGGTGCCAGTATTAATATTCATCATATAAATACTGACCCGACCTGGGATTCGAACCCGGGACCTCCAGCTTCGCAGGCAGGGTCGCTACCCACTAGGCTAAGCGGTCGTCAATCAATATATAAACATAACATGATTGAACGTGACATGAACATGAACATAAATTTAAAACGTGGCGGTAGCAATTGGCGCTTGAAATATATCTTTCGATCGACATTGGATGATACGTTCACGCGGCCTCTAGTTAATGTAGTATACACACGTTCTAGCATAGCAGAACATTTCGATCTTTGGAAGCTATAGTAGGTACAACTTCGTCTGGTTCGCTTGTTGGTTATACTGGCTTAGTTGTACTGTTTTGAGGTACCCGCTCCCCGGTCAATCCCGCGCGGCTGCCTGTGTCGTCACTGAACATCTGAATAATGTGCCTGTGGAAAGAGTCCGCGCCCGCACGTCTCTACTCGCTCAATGCAGGACGCGCCAGTGCTTTGCGCCTGCACATTCACTATAGACATTCCCAAGAAGAAGAGCCCGCCGCGCCTTCAGGTGTACCCATATTCGAAACCGTGTTTCGACTCTAGCCAAGCTGTTACTTTGTCGACGTAGCTCCGCGTCAGCACGCTCTGTCTCGTATTACATGTACGAACTCATGTTACGAATAATATATGTACATGGCTTTCCGTTCTGCGTGTGCGCTATTGTACAGCATCGCATAGACAAAAAGGAAGTCATGTGTAAGTAATGCATGTAACATATGACAGAGGGCGCCCATACGGTGGGGATGTCGATTGTGCGAACGAAACCGACGAAACAGTACCACAGAGGCCAAAGATCGGAGTGTTCCGTTATACCTGAGCATGTGTGCGCAAGCTCGGTGTATGCCATCTTTACCTTGTCAGTGACAGGTTGTGAATGCTGCAATTGCTGACGATGTGTAGGCGACAGCGCCGGACTATATGACACTTCAGATGGTGACTGAGGGGACAGAGGACCCTGTGTAAAAATTTAAGGATTTTTTTAGAATATGTGACTCTTCAACATGTAGCTAAAATGTGGGTACATTTTATCTACATCATTCTACAACACAGTACAATACTTGCCATGGATCTGTGCCTGGACTCTGAAGTTAGTCACAAAAAAATCACAGTAACATTATTTAAGGATTGCAACAGCAAGTATGGCAGACCAGTGGGTGCATTAAAAATTTCCTAGCCAAAATAATACTAATAATAACGTATACATCAAAACAATGTCTAGGCCTCAAACTAAACATTAGCTTGTGTTCTGGGTGCCAAACGAAGACACCACATACATATAACAACCAAGACCCGGTACCAGTATCAATATTCATCATATAAATACTGACCCTACCTGGGATTCGAACCCGGGACACCCAGCTTCGCAGACAGTCGTCCATTTAGTCGTCAGATGTAGTAGATATAAGGAAATAAACTCAAACATATTTTTGTCTAGTTCGTAGAGAGAATGAGGCACATATTTGATTTGTCAAATTATGCAAAATAACATTTCGTAAAAAAGTTAATATAATATACAAAATATATTCATCCAATAAAGCTGCAAGATCATACATCTGTAAAGCACAACTGTGTTATTTTAAGTGACAACTGACGAGGGGCCCTTCGTTACTATTTCAGAATACAAAAATTGTTATATGTGGTAAGATATGAGGCTCTAGGTCTGTGAGAAATTAAAAGTTTATTATGTAAGTTAAGTAAAACACTGTTTGTCTCTAATAAATAAAAATTAAAAAAAATTAGATTACAAGAGTTTTTAGTTATAACCAAAAAGCAGAATACTAACATGTATCGGAAAATAATTGCTAGATTAATATCTTTTATTTAAGATGGTTAAGGCGAGCTCCCTCCAAAACGCACATTTTTTAACCAGTTTTTCAGTAATTAAATTAACCTATAATATTAACTTGTCATCAATCATCATCAATCAATTGTCTCTGTATATCAAATTGCTAGTGAACTTCAATCTAACCCAAATGGGTTGATGTGTAATACCTGGGTTAACACTTCAATGCGATAAAGTGAATCCACTTAAATTTTAAACGACTAAAAGGATCAGTTCAGAAACATACGACATTTTTTTTTTAGAAATTATTATTCAATTTTAAACGAACAAAAATAAATTTTATATCGTCAATATTCATTGTTGTGCAATGAAATATATGTCTATGAAATAGGTGATTGAATAATTGAAATATTTCAGTCGACACATAAAGCTAAATAGGTATATCACTGAACTATATATTAGTAGAACAGGCGGCACGAACAAAATCTGTGCGCGCGGCACTATCACCTTGTTTCTACCACATTGATGTTTCTACCAAGTATAATACACTTATTACACATGTCTCATACATGTTATGCTTGGTTCCTTTCCACTGGAATACACAGTATTGCAAGTATTATACAAGTCTTTAGTAGGTATTATACGTGTCGTGATATTACTTGTAGTTAAAACAAGTATGGCAACGGCAAACAATAATGTAAGTACAAAAATTTGTTTTGATTAATTATCGACGATAAGTTATGCCACTATCTTTTTTCCTGCAGTTCATTGATTTTTACATAGTTTTAACACCCACGACGGCATTTTTGAATTGTTGTTTAATCACGTTTTGGCACGCGGTCGCGTTGAGCATACCGAGTGACTGAATGAGTTGTTGCCGGTCGGCAACGACGCTTGGGGCAAACATTTGGTTCGCGGTTCTATACGCTAGTAATATTAGTTCCATGACATAGATATTTTGATATAATATAAAATCAACGGGGCTCCACCACTCACACTTACTATAAACCCGGTCAGAAGTTTAGCTCTATAACTCACACTATTGGATATGGAGGCGAGCTTGTGCTGCAAAGTGAGCATATACTCGTTGTACGACTGACTCTTATTGGGCGTGCTCGGCTGACTAGACCCTGTCGAGTTCACGTTCGTCATACCTAAAGTTAAATATAATTTAATTAAATCGTATTAAAATTAATTATAACTAACTGCATAGCTAGCGATGAGATCTATATTAATCCCTACATACATCTCTATTAATGATCCAGACCAAATTGGTCATGTCCAAGCAAAGGAATTGAAACACTAATTTCTGAATAGGAAATTAAAACAAAGTATGTTTTAATAAAAATGTATAGTAAACTACTATCTTCGTCCGCGAAGTATACTTTTGTTTTCTGTTCCGCTCCTAAAAATTGCGACATGATGATACATACAATAAACGGCATGGGTTAAGAATTCAAGGTTTATTTCAGACCTTTTTTTAGGCAATAAAAAGAAAAGTTATGATAAACTGAGATAGCGTTATCGCAATAGATCTTTCGCCTGTCTCCCCTCAGTTCCTACCGTCGAACAAAAACGAAATAATCCATTGCGCGTCCGAAGGCCAGCATTCTTAACTTGTGCCGCTTATTGTACTCTATTTGTTGAATCACGTTACATCTACGTCCAACTTGCATCAAAATCGATTTAGTGTTCTCGAGTATCACTACGTTTTCGTAATATTCAGAAGCAAGCAATAAGCTAGTCATTTTCACGAATTCACTCGCGGTTTGTCAAATTTCACATTACCTAATAAACGAAGTAACATACAATTTTGTTATATTGAATTATATCCTGATTTTCAAAGTAGAACTACGTACAATTTAACATTTTCTCACTTCATTTATTAATATGAAATTTGATTAACTACGAGTGCGTAATTCACGTAAAGTTACTTTTTTATGTACGCTATTAAGTAATAATAGAATAGAATGAAAATTTAAATAAATGAACAAGAAAAAAATAAATTACCTCCCATTTCCAAATCATGCGTTTGAGCGACAGCTCGTCTGGCTAACGCGTTGTGGACATTTTGGGCCAACGCCCTGTTAGCCAAAAACTGTTGTCCAATATTCTGACCCATCAGACCTAAATTCTGGCCACCCAAAGCGAGATTCTGCCCTCCCAGGCCCAGGTTCTGTCCGCCTAAAGTGAGATTCTGACCGGCGAGGCCCAAATTCTGGGCGGTGAGGCCGAGATTCGGTCCTAAATTCTGAGCGGATAGGCCCAAATTTTGATTCAGGGCTAGGTTTTGGGTGGCCAGATTAAGGTTCTGTTGTTGGAGACCAATGTTGGGTGCTGAAACTCCAAGACCTGGTTGAAGTGGCGTCGACAAAGACAGACCATAGCCTAAAGTTTGTCCAATTTGTTGGTTGGCTAGTTGGTTCACAGAAGTGTGTAGCGCCGCGACTGATTGTTGTTGAGCTGCAATCAAGAAAATTTAGGTATAAATAAGTTTCACGTAAAAAAATCGATCTGTATTTTTTTAAATTCGATCGATCGATTCTCATTCAATTCAATTAATTATTCTTTTATATCTTATTTTTTATGAGGCTTTTGTTTCTTGTGCAATATGTCAGCCTCGTTGCTAACTATTTTATTAAGTATATGCCTTCAGTGCAACTATTACACTATGCTTAGGAGCGATCCCAGATTCATATGGTCATCAATGTACTTCTTCGTCTCACACCGGCCACACTACATCAATATATGGGTTACATGTCGTGATAGCCGTGTGGTGGCAAGCCCGTTTTTTCTTTAGAAGGTCGTGGTTAGAATTCCAGAAACATGCCCGTTTCAACCAATGCGTTTTCTTTGACTTAAGCACATTATTAGCATTGACTCAGTGCCTCGGAGAGCACGTTAAGCTGTCGGTCCTGGTTATTATCATTATATGGCAATCGTTTCAATCCACCAACCCGCAATGGAGCAGCGTGGTAGATACATTGGTGCATGATGGGCTGATATGGGTTGGATGATTCTTGATAAAGACGCATTTCTTTAATATAGCATAAAATCATCACATTTGTTAGGTGTTCGTTTCACGAAAATGAAAACATCTATACCTAACACAAAAAGAAAATCTTAGCTTCTAGCTAATTGAATACTTAAAAACACTTGTAATACTGAATTCCCAACAACTTTTAAAATTTACTAGAGGTGAGGTAAATGATAGAAATGAATTCACTTGACAGTAATTCGAATTCTCGCCTCTAGCAAAAGATAAATGTATAGCGACTATGAAATAACCATCAACATTTTACAAAATTTTACATTTGGTACAACTAAATCAAAATGATCTCTCATAATTTACAGAACAAATGTCATAAAAACATTTCAATTATATTTAATAAGCAGTCATTAAAATTGTCAGCCAGGCCAGCTTTTCATTGCAAACATTTCTTCAGATGCATCAGTATTGAGATTTACTTCACATTGAACAAATTGATTACAATTTTGAACCTAGCCGTAATGCTTCATCCCCGGAAAACGGTGACACGTTTTTGTTCAAATTAATGTGGTCGGCCTATCTAATAGACTTCGTCTAAGCTATCTTGAAACTAACCTCTACTTAAAAGTATAAGTTTATATATGCCGATCCGATTCACCATATGTTATCAAAAATCTATGCTCTGGCTAAAACTTCACATCAATGTGTACGGAATTATAGTGTAAACGACAAAAATAATACTGCACATATCCAATTATATTGGTTTGAGGAATACCCAAGATTTGGTAGAATATCTTTAATAGACATTGGTAGTATAACATGTAGATTTAAACGAATGAAACCGGTAAAATTTCATAGTCGCATTGTAAGTCATTGGGAACCCAAAACTCACCTATAAGACTGTTTGCCGCCAACATAGGCTGGTAATATTTCGAAGCCGGTTGCGGTTGGGCTACCACGCACTGTTGAGGCGCCACTGCGTAGAGACGCCCGGTCAGCGGAGCAGTCATCACCAATGGTGTCGCTGATGTGTTAGTTATACACAGATACTTTAGATATAAGAAAGAACAAGATACCGAAATAAAGACAAACATGTGAATCACGCCCGGCCGTACTTGACGTTTAAACGTTTCTCTGACTAATACGTCATTACCTTTCCCTCTCTTTCGCTCTTATGCAGCTGCTTAGAGGGAAAGAGAGGGACAGATACGATGTATGCTCCGTCATATTGCTCGAGTATTCGATCGTTTAGAAGTATAAAACACGGCATCTTGATCGTTTCAGATATCTACTTTTTTTTAGGTAGACACACAGACACATGGGTTTTTGTACCTTTTTCAACCCTTTCGATACAAAAAGACAGCACAGAAAGCTACTTTAGTCAGAGGGTAAAGCTAGACCTTTTGCTCGAGTAAAAAGTTTTAGTCTAATGAAGTGAAAAAGAAATATGCATAAATGATAAACAGGTCTTGTTTCTTCCCCAGAACCGTATCACTATGAAAGTTCAAAAATAGTTAATTTTGAATATTTTTGTTTTTTTTTTGCAGTATTTTACTACACGAAGCATTAAATACTTTTACAAAATAACTAAAAATACCTTTGCTCTATATTAAAAAAAAAAAAAAAATTCTCAATTAAACACTCGTTGAAAACATTATTTTGCAAGTAGTGTTTATACTGACAAATATTTATAAAGTAAGTTATTTAGGTGAAATCATCATCATCATCAGCCCATTTTTACCCCACTGCAGGGGCTTAGGCCTCCCCCAGGGTGAGGAGGGGGGCTTGGAGCTTAAGTCCACCACGCTGCTCCACTGCGGGTTGGGAACTGTAACGACCGCCATCGATTGACAGCGTCCGGGACCGACTGCTTAACGTGCCCTCCGAAGCACGGTGTCAGTGATATTGTGTACTTAAGTCAGAAAAACTCATTGGTACACGCCCGGATTCGAACCATGCCCGATGGGGCCAAGTTTGAGACAGGCTCGTTGCGCTCTGGGCTATCACGACTTACGATTAGGTGAAATGACAGTTCAATATCACCCCCATCTATGTATTTCTTTTCACTTCATTTATTTTAACAGGACGATTGAGTTAAATTATTGACATTTTAAATTAAATTAATTAAAATATGTTCTACGCCTCAAACATTTTTGATAATAATAAATATCACGTGTTTGCTTGGTATAAACAAAAAAAATTTAAATGTACTGTAATATCGAAAGGGTTAAAATCAAAGGTAAATAATTGGTCATAGCTCTGTACCTAATCGTTTAAGAAAAAGTCATTTATTATATGACAGCAAACATTTAATGGGAAAGAACTATTGTAATTGTTTTACACAAACGCACATCACAAGGAATTAAAAAGACATTTTAGAATACTATAGCACAAAACAAAAAAAAAAATTAACTCATTATAACTTTATTTAATCGTGCAAAAACTAAGGCTACAAGTGCGTATTTTAATTAAAAAAAATAATTATTAAAAGAGCCTGTTTCACAAGTTACATTTGTTACTTTAAAATAAAATATCACAATTACCAGTCAATGAAAATTTCTGCACTTTTTTATTCCACAGAACGCTGCCACCTTTCACCTGAGGTGACAGATTAAATTTCGGCAAAAGTGACTGTTTGGAAAAACTAGAAAAAAAAATATATAAAAAGATTTTGTCCTGGTATTTTATTAATATTTTTCGAAACGGATAAACCTTTTCACTGCGCTATCCTATAAAATAATGCAGTAGCTCTTTTCGTTTTTATTAAAATAACAAATTGAAAATTCAAAGCGTATTCTCATTTAAAATTTAAAGATTTGTGTCCACAGTTGTTTATAAGAAAGAAACTTGTAAAAATTACATTCCTTTATAGTAATGTGATTGCTGTCGAAAACTTTTATGTTGCGCGATATTTTGGGACTACCTCCGTTTATCGATCAAGTATCGGGCTGAAAGTCATTCATGCTATGCCTAAAAGTGGAACATTCAAGCTAAGTGAAGTTAGCGTTTTATAAGTGAAGTTAGGTACAGCCAGGACTGGTTGTGCAAGCTAAAGATAATATACACACAAAATTTTCATAATATGGGCCCATTCCAGAATAGATAACTATCATCAGAAAATTAATTATTTTCCGTCTTTTTTGCTTGTAGGACTAATGTCCGTTTTCATACACATTTTCTATAAGTCTTGATATCTTTCCTAAAAATATTTCAATTGCATTTAATTTGAACTCTTTTGTGGAACTAGTAAAACAGAAAGGAAAGGAGGTATCTCCAACATGCATCTTATCGGTCAGTGGCACAATCAAACGTTGTCAAAGACAGCGATGACCTACTTAACATGCTAGACACCGAAGCGCCGGTGACCGCGCGTTGTGGAACAATATAAAAACAGTCGTTATATCGATAGACTAGTATTATCTGATATTTGTGGTGAAAATTTCTATACTTTTAAACGAATATGCACAAAAAAGCCTTAGACATGTGAATGTGAAACAAACTCTAACGGCCAAGCCAAACAAGCTCGAGTTACGTGAATATGAAAAAAATATTGTTAAATTATAAAATAAAAGAAAAAAAGCAAACATGATATGATACCTATAAAGATACCTGGCTGGGCGGTATTCAGTCCATTGATGTTTTGCAGGTCTAGTTCATTAGCTGCTGTTAATTGTTGCGAGTTTAATAATCCCAGGAGATTAGGTCCCCCAATGTTCTGCTGTTGACTGTAAAGAATGAGCGAATCTTGTAATTTTTGCATTTTATAGAAATGTGTTATATTAAAAAAAAAAAAAAAAAAACTATTCAGTGAAAGAATTTTATTGATATCTACTAAAATGTCGAAGATACAAATTTGTAAAATAAATCGTGCCATGACGTCACACGGTTACATTACTATGGGCTGAAGTGGATAATTTGTACGTAGTGGCATCGAGTGACGTCACAAGCGGGTCATTAAAACACAAACTTTAATTTGTTATATCTCCAGTAAATGAAATTTAACTTACAATAAAAATAAAAAGAAACTCGACATTTGTCCCATAAAATAGTGCAAAATATTGTTTTCAATACTTGTAACACTTAACATGTGACTGTCGAATCGAGCCTATTAAAATGGTACTGGTATAGCGTGTGAAATAAGGTATGATACATAATTTTGTTGAAGAAGACGCGCTGATTATTAATACGTCAAATCCTCAAATTTTAAATTATTTAGTATAAGCTTTCAGTTCGTTTGGACTTCACGTTTGTACAGAGATCTGTAAAGGGATATTCCGGTCTAGCCGTGAAAGGGTAACAACAACACATACACGTTTTGAACGTGTGAAAAGTAGCTTTAAGTTCTTCTTCGAGATTCAAACTATCTATATATGAAATATGGTCAAAATCAGTTCTGCGGTTTATCTGTGAAAAAGTAACAAACGTACAAACATTTTTTCGTAATAAAAATTAGCATATGTCCTTTTTTTAAAGTTCAAGTTATTTCTGTACTAAACATCAAAATCGGTTTATCGGTTTATAGCCGTAAAAACTTAACAGACAGACACTTTCGAATTTAGAATATTAGTATGGGTTGTACTATTGCCTCCTCTGCCGCTAGATTACCTAACAAATAATTTCCCTGCAAGGGTTAAACCATTTTGTTGTGCACGCGCCGTTTGTTAGTCATTACTCTCAATTTGAATTTAGCTTTCATTGGTCTGTCCCACGCACGATCGTGTAAACGAAAAGCGCTTTAAGCATGATCTAGCGCTAGCGACTACGATTGAACAACTTTAGTAAATGTGTGATCATACCTAAGCGACTAACGTTTATGTCGGATGAATCAAATCGATCGGCGTTGTTGATCTCGATTCAAAAGGTTAATATCAAATCGTTCACAATCGATCGATACCTGATTACAAATCGAATGAGTATCGAGCAATCGCGTTGATCTATTAAGTGTGAAAACAACTATTGATCAATGTCAGCTGATGTCACTTTACTATATAGCTATAGCTATAACACTGATTGATGTTAATCGTGTGAAAGAAGACATTAATCGAAGGTCGGAAAATATATGTTGATTTGCAGTGGTTGCTGTAAGTTTTGGATTGGTGATTTTATTTAAAGTTATCTTTACATAAATAAACCAAGAAAAGTTGTCGATAATACATGTTCATTCACGTACACAAATATTCGTTAAGAGCAGGAATCGAACCCGCAACTTTTGGTTTTCCAGTCAGGTAAAATGTTTTGTTTGTTTAAGTTTGAAAGACGAAGAAATAACGTTTTTTCTAATATATTTAATTTTAGTTATTTCATTAGGTATATTAATATTTTATTACATTTACTTATAAAATGTTACAGGAGCATCATGCTACTATTAGTGTTCAGGTGAATATATGTAAAATGGGGATAAATATTGACATTTGCTCTCTTCAGGGGTCACTACTATTGAGTAATCTCAGAATTTGACATACAGCTCTCAAATACTTAAGGATTTTACGAGGCAAAACTTTTTTATAGTTTAAAAATGACTCGTTGAGCAGCTATCGGTTGCAAAAATATAGGACCTCATGTATTTTCGAATAAACCTATATATAGAAAACTGTACAAAAATGCTCAAAGAAATATTTTACTGTTAAGGATATATCGCAGCTATATAGAAGTCATTTTATATGATTTATATGTTATTATTTTACTATTACATTTTATATTTATATGATGATATGAGAATATCATGAAAAAACTTGTTTAATGGAGTTTTTATTTCATATTTTTATTATTACCTTTAGAAACTAATTTATTTAATAGACATTGACAAATGACTAACAAGCAAAATTACAGAATTTAGGTCCACTCAACAGTAAAGAGATCTGCCTCAAGGTTTCAATATTCAACCCCAATAATGAAATGAAATTGTACCTCATTATACTCTGCTTCAGTAGCATCCGTTGTATGTCCTCAGGGTTGGGCATTTCCATGCCTTGGATGTTTGAATTCTGGGCCCCAGAAAATTGCATCCTAGCAGCATTCAACGCCATAGGATCGCTAGCCAGTGCATTCATTTGATTCAAACCAATATTCAAAGCTAACCCTTCGGCACCCACGCTCATAGGCGTGCCGACTTGACTCAGAACGGGCATACTGTCCGTAGTTATTTGTAACGGAGTAGTTAAGTTGGATTGAGTGGTCAACATATTTTGGTTGACTGGAGGCACAGGCTGGAGGGTAGGAAAAGATGTCGCAACTAAATTCTGCTGCAGAGAAGATTGCATCGTGGTTATTGCTGGTAATATTCCCGCTGACATGGATGTGGGCAAAGATAATGGTATTTGACTAGTCATTGATCTGTTCTCAATGGTCGGAGGGGGGTGTACTATTTGGGCTTGTTGCAAATATTGCTGAGTCTGTTGGGATTGTTGAGTAGGCTGCGCAGGTTGAGCAGGTTGGGTTGGTTGAGTCGGTTGAGGTGGCTGGATTGTTTGAGTTGGTTGAATAGTCTGATTAGGTTGGGTTGGTTGAATAGTTTGTGCCGGTTGGGTTGGTTGAATAGTTTGAGTCGGTTGGGTAGATTGAATAGCTTGAGTCGGTTGGGTAGGTTGAATAGCTTGAGTCGGTTGGGGTGGTTGAATAGTTTGAGTAGGTTGGGTAGGTTGGACAACATAGGTGTTCTCTTGAGCGGGGATATTTTTGGGTATAGGATGAGATATAGTTTGCGTTTGGTGCATTACATTAGAGATAGGTTGAGGAAATTCCTGTGGTTCGGGAAGACCGTTCATTTGGGCAGTGGATTGATCAGGTTTGGGTTGTTCTTTGGCGACGTCGGAGTATAAGGGTTTCTCTTGGTTTGGCTTGGCCTCATCTGTTATCACAGTTCTGTCGGGGGGCGGGGAAGCGACCCTCTCACCTATAACTATTGGGTTCGGAGTGTCGCTTTTATCGACAACCGGACTGACTAGAAATCTCGATATTTTCCTTGTGGGTTTCGATCGGTTAATTTTATCGGCGCCGTTGGCTGATTCGACACTGGTTGACCTATCAGAGGCTGCAGCTAAAGAACCACCATCCGATTGGTTGGAGCCTATTGAGGAGGCGGTGCTGATTTTCCTCGATACAGTATCCAGATGGGATGGCTTCGCAACGACGTTTTCCGTTTGACTTGACAATGGATCGGACCGGAATTCATTGGTCGGAGTCGCAGATTCGATGCCCTGTCAAAATTACATAGAACCTTATAAAATAACGTAGAACTTGTTTTAATATGTATATTAACCTATTCACTACACATTAACCATATTTGGTCAGATTGAAGGTCACGACCCATTGTGTCGTATATCTTTTTATCAGTGAATTGTATATCTTTTTTTTTGGTCCAGTAGACATGAGCACACCGTCTGCAATGTTTAGTTTAGTGGTACAGACAATACTTAAGTGTTGTACATGATTTCAAAGTATTTCGGATTGTACCGTCCCGTGAGAAATCTAGGAATTACACTAATTTCTGTTTTCTAAGTTTTCTAAGTTTCAATGCCATAAAGAACTTTTCAGTAAACATTTCAGTCAAAACCATTAATCGAAGAATGACGGTGTGATAAAATTTAAACCGAAGAGAAAAAAAACTGAATAGCAAAGATTAAATCTTTTCAGTCTTAATAATGAAGCTTCTAAAATAATTTAAATAACTAATTTTGAGTTGGCGCAAAACAAACAAATCATTAAATCATTGAACCGCACATCCTGCAGCCATTATTGCATATTTATGTTAATGAAATTTAGTTACATTAGTAAGTAGTTAAGCTTGAAAAAGTTTATTTTTTGCATTTCAGTTTTTTTTTTGAACTAAATTCGTAATTCTTTAACATCGACATATAACCCTATCCAATAAAAAAAAAAGAATTATACAAATCGAACTGCTCTGTAAAAAAAATCCTCTATCCATTATAAAAAGTTTCCTTATTCCTTGTGTCATGGACAAAATAAATAATTATTTTTAACCCTTAGGGGCGAATTTTTTTTAATGGAACTCGCTTGTGTATACCCTATCCAATAAAAATACTCAACCACATCGGATCACACTGTAAAAAATTCCCCAATTTTTCAACCCCTAGGCATTTTTGTTTTAAATTTTAAGGGGACGAATTTCCAAAATAAGAAACATCAATACAGGACTACTCCCTAAAAAGTAAATATACACGTCGACTTGACAGCGTCCTCTTTTTTTCGTCGCTTAATAAGTAGATATTAATCGCATATTTTTATAACACAAACTCATGTCTGGGTCATAACTAAATTAGTCTATTACAATAAATCTAGTCAGTTTTATAGTAAAATAAAACAATTAGTATGGATGGATAGATACTGACCGGCGCAGGCCCATCGTACGCCAGCTCCGCGACAGCGATGTTGTCGTGACTGGCGGTAGGTGTTGTGCACTCAGAGTTGTCCTGATTCGAATCAGTCAAATTCTCTTCACGTTCGGTCGTTTCGGAGTCGTAGTCCGTCTGCGGCAAACGATCGAAGTTACACAAAAAGGAAATATATTACGTGTCGTAATAGCCCGAGCGCACTAGATTTGAACTTTTTTCAAATCTAGAAGACCATGCGGCCGTGGTTCAAATCTGGGCGTGTACGAATGAGTTTTCTGACTTAAGTACATAACAATCACTGATTCCGTGCCTCGAAGAGCACGTCAATCCGTCGGTCCCGGCTGCTGTCAATAGATGGCGGTCATTACAATCCACTAACCCGCACTGGCGCAGCGTGGTGGATTTGAGCTCCAAACCCCCCATCACGTTGTAGAGAGGCCTAAGCCCCTGCAGTGGGGTATAATGGGCTGATGGAAAAAAAATATAGAACATAAAATGGGAAAACGTTTATACTAACAAGGAAGCCGAAGGACTCGGTAATTCACAATTTGATTTTTCGACATGTTGCTCGTTTCCGACATTACGGTTGCTTATACGGACATGCCTCCACGTGTTACATAACTTTGAGTGTAGCAAACTGGAAGACGCTTGATAAACTCAACAATTCAAAGCTAACAAATTTTCTCAACTTTATTTATTTTAATGTTTTTTTTATCGGTAACCGTCTTTCATTCATTTGTAAGTATTTGTGACGAGTAATACACAAAGACCAAGACATAAGACAACATCTAAGACGTCTTGTTATCGCTTCTATTATTTTTATTAATTTTAATGTAAACAATTAATCATTTATTTCATTTCCAATCATAGTCCGGTCGTGGGACACAAAATTTTACTAAAAGGTTTCGATAATTCTAAAGTTGTTCGTTTTTGGTGAGTGGATAGATAAAGTGCATGGTGAGCTACTGTCAAAAAGTTAGAAGTTTTAGGGCTGTGCTAAGGGAATGGCTTAGGTTTTCCTTAATATTTCGTATAACACAGTGTATATAGAATTAAAATTTGAAATTTTAATCCTACTAATATTAACTCACAATGCACTTTATCTATTCACTCATTAAAAAACGAACAGCTTTAGAATTATCAAAACTTTTTTATGAAATTTAATGTCCCACGACCAACTTATTTTTTTAAATTTTCGTAGTATCCCTTATGTTATCTTTCTAAAAATTTTACAATATGAGGTTAAGATAGTTATAATTAAAAACCAATCAAAATTTCAAATTTTAATTCTATATACAGTGTGTTACACAAAATATTAAGAAATACCTAGTTACACCCTTAGTATAGCCCTAAAACTTCTAACTTTTTGACAATAGCTCACAATCCACTTTGTCTATCCACTTATCAAAAAAGGAACAGCTTTAGAATTATAAAAACTTTTTTATGAAATTTAATGTCCCACGACCAGACTGTTATTTTTATTTAATTTTCGTAATATCCCATAGGTTATCTTTCTAAAAATTTTACAACGCGAGGTTAAGTTAGTTCTCATTATGACCCAATCAAAATTTCAAATTTTAAATCTATATACAGCGTGCTACACGAAATATTAATAAATACCTAGCCACACCCTTAGCACAGCCCTAAAACTTCTAACTTTTTGACAATAGCTCAGAATGCACTTTATCTATCCACTCACCAAAAACGAAGATCCTTGGAATTATCGTAAGTAATTTTTCTCTGGCTACGCGACTATCAATAATTTACACGGCCATGTATTGTATAATTATGCAAATAAATAACTATGACCATAACTAAGTAACCAATCACGTGGGCTGTACTCCGCCCGTCTACCTTCCTCATCCTATGGCTCAAATGTCATAACTTTGGTTCTCAAACTAAACAGCCAGCATTATTCCTTGTTGAAAGCATTATTCCAGCAACCCTTGTTGAAATTAAATAGCGGTAATCGAAATAAAAATAACCTTTATCCTTGTGTCGATGGCACAAATCAAAGGGCGCGGTATATATCTACAAAAAATACCGGTTCTAAAACGGTAACCGAAAAATAAACAATTTCTTTACGATTACAATATCTTTTGTTTTTTGGTTACCACAATAACGGTAACCATGACTGCAGCGGTAAACCAAAACTCTCCGATACCGAAACAAATAAAAGTTTCGGTCCCTGTGTCAACAATACGAGCATTTAAAGTCTATCCGTTATATTAGACCTCAGACGCCGGCGTCGGTATTCTTTGAAGCGGCAGCCAAGTGCCGGCGGCTTTCTTTGTGAACTTTTGTCGGTATGCGGTGTCCACGTGTCAAAGGATGTGGGTTAATATAATGGACAAACTATACCTTATCAATGTTGAGCCGAAGTGTAGAATTCTGAGTGCTATTGAGCACCGGTGTGACGCCTGGATTACTGATAAGCTGGTTCACAATGTCCTTTATGAGCTCTATGAACGCGACGCTTTGCCATTCTGGCAACAAGTTGTTGGATACCTGAACATACAGAAAACGTTTTCGTTAATCCATAAACAATGATATAAAATGTTAGTTTCAAAGTAAAATGCAACGTAAATTACAAGTATCAGTACAATGAATACTACCATAGAAGTAGCGAAACGCGCCTGCCCCGATCCCCTCTAGAACCACAGCACGCTATCGACAGGGTGACCGCTCATACACTCCGCTAATAGTGTATGCCACCGCTGGTCGTTAGTCAGTAAATGCCCGTTAGCAAGTATTTCATCGCGAAAACGCCGAATCATGCAGCGAAATGTAAAAACACGTCAAAAACAAAACAAAAAAAAAACGTTAAGTAGGGTAAGTTTCATGTTTAAGTTTGAAATTGTGTGGACGCTTCCCACCGCAGACGCGTCTAACCTAACCCCCCCCCCCCCCCCAATGGAACGCTTCGTCTCGTACAGTAAATGTCTTACCGTGTCTGTAGCGGGGAGGCGGCGGAGAGCTTCACGATCTCTATGCCTACTATTAATATAATTATATTTTACTGCTGTATCGGTTGCTGTCAAAAAATGGCGGTCGTTACAATCCGCCAATCCGCATTGGAGCAGCGTGGTGGATTTAAGCTCTAAGCCCCCTCATATTGAGAGGAGGCTTAAGCCCCTGCAGTGGGGTATAAAAAGGGCTGATGGAAAGGAGAAAAAAAAATTTTATACATGAATATTGCTTATATGATGAACATAATTGACAGAGCCTGTTTTTTGGACTAAAATATTTTTATTAATCAATATACGAATGAATGGACCTAAAAATGCCATAAAATCTTTCATCAATAAATTGTCCGTAAAAAGGTACACAATTTATTGTATTTTTGTAAATTAAAAAGTGTCTAGAAATTATGGAAAATGAGGATATTAGACGTGTTTTTCATAGCGAGATTATAGTCTGTATCAAGCAAAGGCGGTAACGGAAAACGATATCTATCGCTCTCTATACAACTTGCTTACGTATTTTACCGCATTTCGTAGTACGGGGGACATTTTTGAACGATCGCACTTCTCACCGTCCCCCGTACTACGAAACGCGGCAAAATACGTATTAAACGATAGATAGTAGACATGATTTTCTGTTCACGCCAACATAACACTTCTTGTCAATGCCCGTTTTTCCGACTATGTTTAAAACAGACTACAGAGTACTATCCATATGCTTAGTACTGTGACGAGTGTGACATAACACCGTGTTGGCAATGAAAGCTTTTATTAGTAATCTAGTCAGCAGAATACAGGATGTTTAAAAAAGTAATGTCGAAGTTTAGCTGGGATATAAACGATACACTTGGGGAATAAACTCTGTATCTTACATGTGAGACCAAATTTATACTGGTGATAGTACTGTTACGAACACACAGAGTAACGACCGCCATCTAGCGTCAACCAATAAAACCACTTTGTAGAAGGGTTTTACAACAAGGACAACACGAAACCTTTACTCAATTCTAGATGGCGTTAGAGGAAAGAATGGTCTCGAATGGTCGATCGCGTTCGCGCGCCTTTTGGAATGATCTGGAGGTATTCTGGGCCCATATAAATAGCCGCAGGAAGGCGAGCGAGGGCAGTTCAGTTTTCGGGCTACTTTTGAGGCGACTTCGAAGTGAAAACTAGTGATCAAGAGTGATACCAGTGAAACATACGACTTGGCTACGAGCAAGGAACATCGTTAGTGCTTAGTGTTTGGACTTAGTGCTTTGTGTTCGACCTAGTGTTAGTGAATAAAGTCTTCAAAATAGTCAGCAGGTCTTTCTCTCCAAATTCTTTGAACCCTAACACGTAACAGTACTAACAAATAAAATAAGAAATATTGAGATTTTCTTAAAATAATATTAATAATAGAGTAGGTCAATGCGGCCTTTGACCTCATTTACCTAGATTACTGGACTAAGAATAATTGAAATAAACTTGTATATCATTGAAAAGCTCGTCTTTTTAGAAAATTATTAGTAAAATATATTTTTGAGAAAGCGCCGTTTTTGAAATATAATAATAATAATAACGTATAACATCACAACAACGTTTAGGCCCAAAACTAAGCTTGTATTTTAGGTACGACGACATACATGTAACAACCAAGACCCGGTGCCAGTATCATTATTCATCATATAAGTAATGACCCGACTTGGGATTCGAATCCGGGACCTCCAGCTTCGTAGGCAGGGTCGCAACCCACTAGGCTAAGCGGTCGTCGACTAATATATAATGTATTCAATACATGTGGTGCCACTTTTATATGTTACAGATTAGATTTTTTTTTATTACAAGCAATTCGTGATTTTGTGTAATAATACATGTTATAAGTTTGAAGACTTATAGTTTTTGTTAGAAATTTAATGATATAATGAATAATTTAATAATAAAGGTTTATTCAATACAGTTAAATAACCAATGAGTCACACATTAGAGTATACCAAACAGAAAATTACACTTTTTGAATTTTGGTAAAATATCGATTATTACCAGAGATATAACAAATTAAAGTTTGTGCATTTACAGCCCGTTCGTGACGTCACTCGGTACGCGCCACGAAGAAATGAGCCACGTTCGTCCATATCAATGTAACCGTATGATGTCATGGCACGATTTACTTTAAAAATTTGTACCTTTGGCATTTTTGTAGATATCAATGAAATTTTTTCACTCATTAGTTTTCCTTAATAAATACAAATAACGTATTTCTAGTAATTCCACTAATTTTTTTTTTCGCCTTGATCAAATTGCCACTGTTCCAACAATATATCATTATCTATCCGCATCGTGTAAACATTTAGGAAGCGAAATAAATGTGTAAATAACTTGCCATGCGCTTCATTTAGCGTCACGCAGAACCATCTGAGAAACAACACCACTCACCAGATTGCTAGCGATTTCCTCGGGATTGACATCAGTGACGTCGAATTTGAACGTGACCGTTTTGGACTTCGATTCCAATTGGCATTCGACCACCGTCGCCGCTTCGTTTACTTCTAGAACAGTTAATTTTGGCAACTTGTCTTTTTCCCGAGACTTCTTTTTGGAACCGCGGGATTTCTTTTCGCTCGTGATGGGTGACGGTATCGCTGTACCCGCTGTAACATTACGTACACACTTTAATGAAAAAAAAATTAAATGAAAACGAACGAGTGTCCTTAATAGATAACAGATGGCGCTGTTTACTTAAATTTTGTCATGTACAAAATATATTTGCATGGGCTATCAACTACACTTATTAGGTACATATTCTCGTTGTTCCTATTTTCTTTTAATTACTGAATATAATTTTTTACTTCATTATTGAGACATTTTAATATTAAAATAAAAAAATTGAAGAGGCAAGATAGTGCAATATGAACAGCTAAATAGTTGATTTTTGAAAAGAAAAAGAAATTGATTCAAAAGTGTAGATTGAAGAAGTAGAAAGACAGTACATATCGCTTTATCCTGATAGAGGTAAGCTATTGCTGTATGTACTGGATCAATGAATATACAGTATTACGCACGGATCTTTACTTAGGTACAGCCGCGCGGGCAGCGGAGGGTAGTAGTGGGAGGCGGACGATGCGCGCGCACGCGAGTAGCGCGAGCTATACGACCTCTCTTTCATCTCTTCCGCACTCCAATTTTATGCCACTGCGACGCTTTCTGTAAATAACTTCACAGAGGCAAAGATCCGTGCGTAATACTGTACGAAACTTTATTTCCATGTTTATGGGAATCAAGGGTAACGCCAGAGCCATACTAATGCGTCATGCAGTGAATTATTGGCTAGTATTGACTGATTGATTGGCCGAGTGGTTAGAGACCCTAACTACGGAGCCAAGGGTCGCGGGTTAGATTCCCGACCGGAACAAATATCTGTGTGCATGAACATGTCTATTTGTTTAAAGTCTGGGACTGAAATATCTATATGTGCATCTATACTAATATTATAAAGCTGAAGAGTTTGTTTGTTTGTTTCTTTGTTTGAACGCGTAAATCTCAGGAACTACTGGTTCGATTTAAAAAATTCTTTTTGTGTTGGATAGTTTATTTATTGAGGAAGGCTATAGGCTATAATGTATAAAATAATACTATCTGTCTGTCTATTCGAGCAAATCTCCAAAACGGCTATACTGATTTTGATGAAACTTCACAGATATGGAAAGAAAGTGGTCAAAAGTGACATACACTACTTTTTGTATGTCTGTATGTAAGTCTATCTGTCTATTCGAGCTAATCTCCAAAACGGCTTAACCGATTTTAATGAAATTTCACGGGTATGAAAAGGAGGTGGTCAAAAGTGACATACGCTACTTTTTGTTCGTCTGTCTGTCTGTACGTCTATGTGTCTATTCGAACTAATCTCCAAAACGGCTGAACAGATTTTAATGAAACTTTCCAGACGTGAAAGAAGGTTGTCAAGAGTGACATCAGGTACTTTTTGTGGCTGTCTGTCGTTTGTCCTCACTGATCTATCGGCGTAAATAAAGCCGGAGCTACAAAGTCTAAGAAGCCAAAATTTGAAACAGTGGTTTATTTTATAAAGTGAGTATTAATTTTTAAGAAAGGAATATTTGGAAATTTCAAATTTAAGGAGGGAGGGATGGAGGGGCTTTGTATGAGAGTCTTTGTTCTTTAAAGTTAGAAACATAAAAATTTTAACATAAATCAATAATGACGTGTTTCAGGGTTTTTGGATTTCCACATTTTAAGGGTGGGAAACGGAAGGTGAAAAGTATGGGAGTATCGGTTTTCTTAAAGGAGTGGGGAGAGTGATTGAAAGTTTGAATGGGTGTACCCAATATTAGTTTCAGCAAAAAGTACGCATAAACTATTTCGAATGTTAATACTACCTAAAACAGGAATGTGTAGTCTACGCAAGCGAAGCTGCGGGCGGTCGCTAGTATTTTATAAAGAGTATTTAAGTATGTATATCAGTTGTCTAGTAACCCATAACACAAGCATAGAGTTGCTTACTTTGGGACTAGATGGCGCTATGTGGGACGTCCCATGTGTTATCATTATTATAATCACTTTACAATCACCAATCACACAAAAATATTTTAGGTCACTGAAAATTGCGGATATTTGAAAAACTTGAGAATGTATCTTGTTCATCGCAATTAGAGTTGAAAGTATATATTAAATGCTACATTTAACAGTAAACTAAATTATAAGATCTCCATTTTTACTATTTGTTTACGGAACTTTAAAAAGCTGGGGTAAATGTTCACCATACTTACTTTCACTTTGATTCTCAACTTGTTTTTGCTCTTCGACGGATGTAAGTTCTGATTTCATCTGTTCATGTGGACCGACAGTCGGAAACTCTGACATCGGGGTCAAAAACTGTTCTTTTTGGTTTCCGTTGCTTTGGTAACCATTCTCAGTCGACTCCTGAGGTATATTCAGCAGGTGGGAAGCCTCTTGGGGCAGTTCCGAAACGTTCAAATATGTCGGTACTTGACTCTGCTGCATTATCTGCACTTGGACCGGTTGTGGCTGCGTCTGTGCTTGTTGGTACATCTGAAGAGGATTGGTTGTGTAATTCTGCACAGGTGTGCCTTCATGACTAGATAGTTGCCTCTCGTTCTGCTGTACCCCAGTGAAGTTTTGCTGCATTTGAAGATTATGTGGTAAAGATTGACCCTGGACAATTTGTTGTTGAATTTGCGGTTGATGCTGATAGTGCTGTTCTTCTGGATGTTGTCTCGACACTTGACTGGGCATCTCTATGTAGCCTTGATTTTGAAAATGGCTTTGGTCTACAGACATCTGAGCCTGTAACTGTGGTTTGGGTTGTTGATACTGCTGTTGCTGTTGTTGTTGATCCATAACTGGTGGAATTTGTTGTTCGTGGACATCGACGGCACTAATTTGGCTCTGTTCTGAAGGTTGGCGTTGATACATTGGTCGCTGTGCCTGTATCAATTCTTCAACCTTCTGCTGATGTTGACCAAAAAGTTGCTGCTTTTGTGCAAGAAGTGCCAAATTCTGTTGATCTATTATGTTTTGTTGTGCTTGTAATTGCAACTCCTGCTGTGCCAGAAATTGCTGCTGTTGGTAATTTCTGATTTGTTGCTGATTAAGCGTCTGACCTGGTACTTGAAGTTGCTGTTGCGCTAACATATGTTGTTGCAACATGAACTGTTGTTGAGCTAACAATTGTTTTTGCATGTTAAGCTGTTGTTGCGCTTGTGCTATTTGTTGTTGTGCTTGAGCAACTTGTTGTTGCTGTGCCAATATCGTAGGCTCTACCGCGGCAGCAAGTATGTTATTTTGCAATATCTGTTGCTGGGCTGGGGGAAGTGTTGCGAACTGCTGCATTTGTTGTTGCTGCGTTTGTTGCTGCATTTGCTGCTGCTGCTGTAATTGTTGTTGCAGCGTCTGTTGTGATTGTTGTTGCTGCTGTTGCAGTTGTTGTTGCTGTTGATGTGTTTGCTGTTGATGTTGTTGTTGTAATAATTGTTGCTGCTGTTGTGAATGTTGTTGCTGCTGCTGTATTAATTGTTGCTGCTGTTGTTGATGCGACTGTTGTTCTTGATGGATGGCTAAGTTTTGCATTTGGCTTTCCATATTTGAATCCATTTGCTGCGGTTGGTTTGAAGCAAGCTGCTGATTGCTCACTTGTTGAGGTGGATTTTGGGTTGTAGGTTCAGATTCAGAATCTTTTCTAGACTGTTGCGAGTTTTCTGGTCTTTGTATTATCTGTGCGAGCACATTTTGTAGGTTTTGCAATGAAGGATCTAGCCCGGTTTGTTGTGGAGTTGTCATGATATTCTCTTGGGCTTGAGCTGTAAGCTGATCTTCATACTGTCGTTGCTGTATAGCAACAGCTTGTTGGGCTATAATATTTTGTTGCTGCTGTATAATTTGCTGCTGTATAGCTTGGTTCTGGTTGGATATGTCGTTAGCTAAGCCCAACTGTTGGTTTAAAAGATTTGACTGTTGCAGGTGGGTTTGTGATGTATTTGGTTCATGAAGTACTTGCTGTTGCTGTTCAAGTATTGCTTGGCTTTGAGCAGATTGTTCTAGTATAACTTGCTGTTGATTGAGAAGATTATGTCCCATCATTACTTGTTGTTGGATATTTTGTTCTATTAAAGCTTGTTGTTGAGCTTGCAACATTTGTTGATCGCTTGGAGCGAGGGATGGAGACATTCTTGCTTGATGCATGAAATTACGCTGCAAAATTTGATTCAACGTGTGCTCATCATTGTTGAGATATTGTTGTTGAAGCAGTTGTTGTTGGGCTCTGCAAAAAAAAAAAATATTTATAAGAATTTAAACTCCAAAATGTTTAGTATTATGCTTTGAAATACTAAGGCAACACCGAAATGTCAGGAACTGAGTACTTTGAACTGAATTAGAATGAACCTTTTTTGTTACGTGAATACAGTCCATTTAAAAATTGTGGGCACGTTTATACAGGTAAAATGAAATAAAAAAATATAATATACATTTCAGTTTGAATTTGCAAAGTCGATAAGAAAATGGAGCTGATACATGATGATTTATCATATATTTTGCCGAAGGTTATCTCAAAATTAATGTCTTGTTGAGCTTGTTTCTATTTATGGTGTTGAAGCATCTAGCAAAACGAAAATATATCGCTCGTATGCAGAGATCTGACGAGGTTATACCTCTGTCAGCAGCACCATACTTCCTTCAGGCTCACTAAAAACTGCGACAACACTTGAAACTTCGCTGCTGTGCAAAAAAATATACAAGATGGCCGACATGTGGCATACGAGCAACTATGGATATTGGAATGACTGCAATCCAAACTATCTTGGACAATGAATTGGGTGCTATAAAGCAATTTTCCATAATTTGTCTGAAGAGCAAAAGGCGGCTCTTGTTAACTGGATGGAAGTCAGAAGCCGTTTATAACATAATCTCAGATGATGAATAATTTTATTCATATGAGCCTGAAAGAAAACACCAACCGGCAGTTCCAGTCTTCGAAACCGAGGTCAAACCAACAAAAGTTGTGCATTCTCGCAGCGTATCGAAGAAAACAGCCGTTTTTTTTGTCTGGAAAAAAGGCCATGTAGCCACAAATCATTACATGGTCAGCGGTTTTAAGAACCCAAAGAAGCAAGCAGAAGCTTACAAGTCGGCCATTTCGTGGACATCAATTTCAGACTGGATTTATTGTTATAATGATTGGTTTCATAAAATGCAAAAGTGCATAAATTGTAAAAGAAAATACTTTGAAAACCAATTAAAAATAATTTTGTTATAACCTGCATTTTGTTGTTTTTATTCCCAAACATTATGGTGTGGCCACCTAACAAAATTAACAGAATGGGAATGATTAAGCAAGCACCATCACAGTTTTTTCATTCATACTTTACTATCGAATGAACTGTTATGCAATATAGTTCAACTACTTCAATACTCTGTGGCAACATTGATACACGGATAATGGAATAATGATGATGAAACAGACTAATGTAATAGTGCAATGACATTGGGCAGTTGAACTCCATTTCTGAAACGGCTTACCACAAACTGAAAATGCAATTTATACTACAAATTTAAGATTTAACTGTACATTTAATTAATTTAAAAAAATATTTATAGCAACCACAAAATATGATGGACGGTGGAACAGTAGAATGAAATTACAAACAAATAAACAAACACACTTTCACATTTATAGTATTAGAATTTCGTGTTTACAGCAGGTGTGCTGTATTACAGAGAAATGAAATCGTTTACATGTATTGATCATTTAAAAATTTCAAACGATTATGCAACAATCCTTCATATAATTTGATTACATCATGTCAAGGATGGTCCATGTGAAATAATAGAAACAGGCATTGAGGTTTTATACAAATACATACTATCATATGCACTATTTATAGGTTGCCATACATAGGTCATACAGGAAATTTTTTTTATCACCTTACAAATGACTCTAATATTGAAAAAAAATTGGGAGGTCAAATTTTCACAATAAAACCGTTATTTTGACAGAATTATCAGTACAGCGTAGTTAATACGTCAAACGTAAATACTACGCAAAAAAAGGGATGACCGCGGGTGTAGCGGGGAGGGGTCTCCTGCTGGCGGTCGCCGACCGACAAAATCGTCGGTCGCCCGTGCACTCCCACAATAACACAACTTTGCGGCGCCATATCTCAATGTTTTAGTACTGAGCGATTCTAAAAGGAAAAACACGTATTTGGTTACATTCACCAAAGAGCATAATAATATTTGGAAGGTTTTAAAAGAATCTTCCTGTATGTGGTGTTTTTTATTAACATGAAGACAAAGCATCCTGGGTTACGAGTTACGATGGTTCCAGGATTTCTCTGAATTTTTGTTTACATACGCCACAATTAGCTAGGATTTTCGATATTAAAGTTAATTAAGTTACTCACTGTACAGCCGCGAACGTAGGCTGGGTGCCCACACCATTCAGAAGACCAGCTGTTACTTGATCGACTGGACCGACTTGTTGACTTTGAATCATCTTTGCCTTGAAAAAAAATAGATATTTGGGTCAACATTTAAAATTGGATCGGGGTAGATTTTATTTTAAAACGACATATTATATTATACAAAGATAATCTTTTAGTGAATACAAAATGACTTGTTCCTTGTACTGCAATATTTTCAATATTAGATCAAATTTATTACGGAATAGAGTAACAATGCACATTTTATAAGAGAAAATGTGAAATCTGGACTGAAAACATGTTAATTACTTTGTTACCTAGATAATATAGTTAATTATATTTAAAAAAAAAAACCTGAATTTAAACTTTACGGAGTACTAAATAATTCATAGCGCAAAGGGATTTGAAAGCTATGGCATAAACGCGGTTCATAATTTTTTCTGTACATTATCGCTTCGCATATTGATACTTCATAGTTTGAATTGGAGACATAATATAGACGAACAAAAAAAATACCTTAACATAATGCCCTAAAGTGTCACGTTATGGAGATAATTGGACATAAAAATTGGCATAAATGACGGTCAATTTATCACGTAACTCAGTAATCAAATTCCACCCAGTGAAACGCTTCGCAGAGGTTTTCGAACATAGTGTATTTAAAAATTATTTGGAATCATATTGCTATATTACCTCAATAACTGATACTTTAGAACATTACGTTATATGATTTTTTTTCTGTTTGTTCTGTTCTGTTTATTTGTATCCAATTCAAATACATAAGTTACATGGTGCGACAAAATTTTGCAATATAATAAGACAAAATGGCGGATCGGGGCTATGCAAACCCCCAAACAAAAAATTTCAAACCTCTTTGACATATCTTCACTACTGTATAAAGTGGGCGTGGTCGTACCACTGATTGGCTTAGGCCTTGCGTGTGGGACGCGGGGATACGAGACGGGTTGTAAATTGTGCACTAGTGTGCACAAGGGACAAAGAGTCGTTGTTCAAACACAGCATATCTAGTAGCGGTGGTTATAGGTCTTGCAATCCAAAACGACGCGCATGCCTATTCCCCTAAAGGGGGTGCGTTGTGAGAAAGGGGTCACGCCTGTCTGATAGATAAATTTATGTTAGGCTGCATGAGCAATATTTTAATTGGTATATGGTAACACTACGACCGGACTGTATTCACACATTAAATATAAAGCAGTGTGTCTTCTTGAATTGCAAGAACTATATTTCAGAGTAAACTATTACCCTTTCGTGTGACAATATGTGTACAAAAAAAATCCTATACAATGGCCACAGACCTGTCTGAGTTGTTGTTCCAACAATAGATTCTGTTCGTTGATGAGTTGTTCTTGGTTGAAAAGCATCTGTGATTTCTTCTCACTTCGCTCTCTGTAAGAGAGAGAGAAAAAAACTATAGTTTCTTGTTTTTATTTAATATTTTTGGAATTTATTTTAATAAGCTTCATCTTATAATTATTTATCTTCTTTTTATACCTACTGTAACTGAGAAAATAAATTACTATATACGATCGCTGATATACAACCTTTAAGGGTGCAATCACAAAATTATGGCATGTTTAGGTACACTTGTAGAAAGTTTAGAACAAAAAATTAAAACTAAACTAAATGTGTCGTGATAGCCCAAAGCGATACGAACCTGTTTCAAATTTATAAGGCCATAGGGCCATGGTTCGAATCCCGGCGTGTACCAAAGAGTTTTTCTGACGTAAGTACATAACTATCACTGACTAGCAGTAAGCAGCAGTCGGTCCCGGGTGCTGTCAATAGATGGCGGTCGCTACAATCCCCAACCCACATTGAAGCAGCGTGGTGGATTTAAGCTCCAAACCGCCTCACTCGGGGGAGGCCTAAGTCTCTGCAGTGGGGTAAAAATGGGCTGATGAAGTAGAAACTTGAGAAAGGTCTATCGTTATGAACCTAATCCTAAAATAAAGAATAGTTCTTAATTTACAATCGCGTAATAAATATTTGCATATTCCTCACTCTTTTACTCTGAAAAAAAAAAAACATGTATTTTGTAACCCAGTTTTGCCGAAATCTCCGAAAATGAATATTTTTCGGAACATATTAAATCAATATTATCACAAGGTTTTTTGAGATAAAAAAAGCATTTAAGTATTGCTAATACTAAATTGATAATACAAATAATAATAACATCTGAGACATCTAACACAGCGCCATCTAGTCCCAAAGTAAGCAAGTATTATGCTTGTATTATAGGGTACTAGACAACTGATATACATACTTAAATATTCTTTATAATATATACGTATATAGATACTTTTCAAAGTTCAAGATAAATGTCACGTTGAAATGTATGTACTTTATAAACAATTTGCTCATAGAAACTTTTAAACTTCTTCTAAACTCTTTGGATTAGTATTTTGATTTTTTTTTTCATTATTGCTTACCTACGTTATATGACAAACATCTGTTAGAAATTTAAAATTTGCAGACACAGCATTAAAGTCGGTCAGTTTCTTTATGCTATGTATATAAATGAAAAGTTATTAAGTTACTTACTATCATATTATCAGCTATCAACGAAAATATGTTTTGATTTGTATTAATATCGATTGACACATTTTTACTACATGAATATTCATTATTAAGATCTACTTTAAAAATATTTAACACTGCGTTACAGAAAACTTCTGAACTCATAATATATATTACCCATTAACAACTTGACACAAAATATTATCACAATATTTAGAATCTATGTGATGATTTCACAGAAAAAATCAATAGAATACTTTAATTAACATTATACGAAAATCGTGAAATAACTACACGCGATATTTACAAGGTCACAGTCGTCGTACGTAAATCAAATGCAAATCGTATCTGATTGTTTGGTCGCTAAGAAACATAGTTACCGAGGTAACGTCTTATTAACAACTAAAAACACATTTTCTTTTGCAATTTTTAACAAAGCACTAATTTTTTTTTAGATTGCAATAATTTTAGCTGGTAATTTTAGATATTTTTCAGGTTACGCCACAGACAAGTCAACCTTAAAGACCACGCTTTGACAGGGAGTAGCATTCGCCAAGGCTATGTAGTTACACTACATAACTACGTCACTAGTGAGCCGTCAGTTGGAAGCACGTCGGAAGCCATTAAATTGTCAATTTTGAACGAGCCAATGAAAACTAGCCGACCTCTCCCCGCACCCCGCCACTTTTTGGCGATTTCGTTTTCGTACTGAAGTTTATTAAAGCGTGGTCTATAGGTTGACTGGTCTGTGGGTTACGCACACGAGATTTTAAATTTAAATATACCGTTTGTTTTCATGTTTATAAGATGGAATACAGTTATAAAAATTCTGAAATTATTAATCACACGAAGTTTAAATGCAATTAATTAAATACACACGTTATTTCACAAACATATTAAAAAGTTACGAGTTATATTTTATTATTGTTAACTTGCACTTTATCGTCGTAAAATTTTTACATTAAATTTTTTTTTACCGACTGCATTGTACATGTAGTTTTGTAAATCACAAAAAATTATAATATACGTATTTATTTATTTTATTAATTTAATTATCATCGCAGCCCACATAATTCGTACGACCGAATTATTAAACTGTTAGTCAACCGCCCGCCACGTATTATAATGAAAACGAAAACATTGCGTTTTCGTGTCGGCCACAGCGCATACCTACTTGTACGCATACGTCAACAATTACGTGCAATGTGGCTAAAGTCGACATTCACGATTATTACAATGCACGTAATACAGCCATCTGTAAATAGACTATCGGCCGAGGCTGTTTTTTTTAATGTACCTTCCGTATTATATCATGATTTGAAAAGTCTTCTTATCATCAAATGTGCCCTTCTTTCTATCCATTTAGAAAGATTTAGTAAGATATGCTCATCTCAAAAATGACGTCTGGAGTAAATAAACATTTATCGCGTGGAGTTTCCACTTGTGGTTGGCGGTGGTCGCTATGAGACCAGTAAACATAATATAAAAAGGTTCTAACGAAACTATGGTCATAACCATAAAAGTACGATTTGACTAGAAACTCTTTTCTGCGTTTACTGTATAACCACTCATACACTAGCTAGCTGGTGCAAGATGGCCAGTTTCAGTCTGCGAGGTCCCCGAGCGCCGGTCTTCATCCCTGCGATATTGCGTTTGACATTTTCAATACTGTGAAGTGACATTTATGACTATTGAAATCAAACGCTGCTGTCAAATATATTTACCTATGGACATAACAGACACCATGAAAGCCTCAATTTTTTGGAAAAAAAATGGATTATGAGGTTCGATTCGTGTAGTTGAAGCACAGTACACGGAAGAGCGTGCGCGCGCACCTATTATAAATATATAAATCGTGCTTTACGTATATTTTACGTTTACCTGGCCCCATAGCGGTCACCGACAACTACAAGTGGAAATTAAGGGCATCTAATTTTTTTATTCCAAACGGCATTTTTGAGATGGGTATAAAGTCCTAAATCTTCTTAAATGGAGAGAAAGACTGGCACATTTGATGATGGGAAGACTTCAAATATACCGTATTATGTCATAAGGGCTCCAAACTTCCTCACCTTTTGGGGAGGCCTAAGCCCCTGCAGTGGAGCATAATGGGTTGGTGCAATAGAATGGATGTCATTAGCACGACACAATACATCAAAAAAACGGCCTTGACCGGCAGTCTATTTACAGATTTGGAGATTACGTGAATTGAAACGACCGTGAAAGTCGACTTTAACAACCCTTAGCCAAAGCAACCCTTTTTACGAGTGACCTATTTTGTAATTTGCAAAAACAAATTTTCGCTTACATGGATTACACATTTGTGTTATTTCGACTTACACAAATAACTATATGGTTGCAATAATCCAAAACTCGGGATCAAAACTCGGGATTAAAACGTGACAAATTTTAAAGAGGACATAATAATATTATTATTTGTGACCAATTAACTTAATTTCCTATTTTAAATCTCACGAAATTTTTATGGCAGGATCTTCATTCGAGAGTTGAGTTTTTTTTTTCACCTCGATTGTAAGGCAACCCAAAAAACATAATGAACATTATAAAAGTATTTTTTCACAAAACAAATATTCAATTAACATCTTCAGCAAACGGATATTCTATTCTTTTCGAAAATTATAGAAATATAATTTACCCACAATGTGATAAGAAATATAAAACAAAATTACCGTCTTGACAATATAAAATTAATCGGGAAAGCATGGAATGCGCTATGGATCGAGTTAAACCGTATTCAGCCAACCGGTAAATTAACGTAACGTGAAAAAAAATAATTACGGAATTCCAAGCAACCAGAATGTACTTTATACATGCCTTCACTTAGGTATTAAGAAATATTTAAAATTCCTTTCATTTATATATATATATATATTAGAAACTCGATTAATTCGACTGTTATTCAAGGGCCTTTTAAATAATTTAAAAAATCGGATAATCGAATTTGTAGACAAAAAAAAATCATTTTTTTAAATTCGCTGGATATTATTTTATCTTTTGGCGATAAAAAAAACTCTTCTTTTTCCATTCCACCAGCCCATCATGTCCCACTGCAGGGGCTTAGATCTCCCCTCAGGGTAAGGGGGCTTGGAGCTTAATCCACCACGCTGTTCCAGTGCGGTTTCGTGAATTTTAACGATTGCCATCTGTCGATGGCACCCGGATCCGACAGCTTAGCGTACTCTCCGAGGCACGGAGTCAGTGACAGTTATGTACTAAAGTCAGAAAAACTCATTGGTACACGTTCGGATTCGAACCACGGTCGTACGGCCTTGTAAACTCGAAATAGGTTCGCTGCGCTCGGGCTATCACGACATCCGAAACCACTCTATTTTGCTTTAACCTGTTAGACGTTTCTTTCATTGGGAGAAAACACGGTTAGCGATCGGAACAAACGCGAATTTATATAATTATGGTACAGGTAATTGAGTCATTACTGTATACTTTAGTAAACTTTACCTTCTTGTTGTACTAGCCTCAAGATTAATAACTAGCGTATCGAACCGGTGTCACCATAGCTGGAGACGGACTAAATTCTAAACCGACGAAATACGAAACAATAATACCGAAATAGGTTATTATTATTATTACCCAACCCGCAGTAGAGCAGCGTGGTGGATTTAAGCTCCAAGCCCCCCTCCTCAATCTGGGGGAGGCCTAAGCCCCTGCAGTGGGGTAAAAATGGGCTGATGAAGTGAAGAAGTTAATTATATATTTTAGTAGACTTTACCTTCTTGTTGGACCAGCCTCAAGATTAATAACAAGCGTATCGATCCGGTGTCACCATAGCTGGAGACTGATTAAATTCTAAACCGACGAAATACGAAATAATAATACCGAAAAAGGTAATTATTATTTTTTCGATCACATTCGATAAATCTTCAGGAACTAACTTGGACTGAATATTCGCGGACCATATGTAACGACATAATGAAGGTAGTAGGTAGTTACTCAAGGTACTAGCGGTCTACCATCGACTTCGCGTAGACATTTCAGACTTGTCATTTTGTTCAGCCATCTTGTACATGATCTAGAAGTAGGGTGATACCGTAATGCCGTTTCGTGATCATAGCGAGATCAAAAGAGGGGATGTTTAACGAGTCTTTTTACTTTGATTATTTTTCTCATAACTAGAGATCAACAAAACAATTTGCAATTTTCCTATATTCGATAATAATTAATATAAATTTTATAACTTTATATTTTAAGGGAGTTTTTTTTTAAATTAATTTATGTGTATAATAATAAATTTCTTTAAAGTAGCCCTTTTAAACAAACGAAATTTTTTTATGGAATTCACTATGATTTAAAATCTAGAAAAGAAATGTATTTGTTAATAGTAAAAGGAAAATATAAAAAACCATAAAAATTTAAATTATGAAACTAAAACGTGTTATTACAAATAAAACTTACAAAATGTAAAAACCCGTCTACGGTTAAAAGAAACCCTCATTAAACACCACCTTAACCCAAACACGAAGGAGTGCGAGGAGAGGTGACTTTTCTGCCTTCAGTTAACTTCCCAGCAAGCACGTACGGGTCGAAGGTAGGCATTCGGGTTACGTGACGTCATTGTCGCTTCTATACGTATTTATTACCCACTCGTATGCCTTGACCTGATTCTCTATTGACTGTCTCAGGTGATCCCTACCAGTAGCGGCGTTAGGGTAGGGCACGGTGGGGGGACCGCCCACGGCGCCACATGAGCGGCGCATATCCTATGCCTATTTTCTAAACGGTTTGAATAACAGTTAGGG
The DNA here is from genome assembly GCA_949709985.1 of Luffia ferchaultella. Classification (NCBI taxonomy): domain Eukaryota; kingdom Metazoa; phylum Arthropoda; class Insecta; order Lepidoptera; family Psychidae; genus Luffia; species Luffia ferchaultella. The sequence continues at coordinate 9,935,631 of OX453266.1, forward strand.
GGCGCCGTAGAAATCTCTCCCAGGGCACTGGTAGTGCTAAAACCGGCACTGATCCCCACATAAGTCAATTTTAAATGTTAAAAATTCTCACCTTCGTAGGCTAATCAACTGCGACTTGAGAAGTTTGAAAACTATTCTGGCGTCCTCTTCCATGATGAGGCCCGCTTTAGCCATATCGTTGGCGACCTCTTGACAGTCGTCGCGCTCCATGTCGAACTCGAATTGTATGGCTTCGTTTTCCTTGTGCGTGTACGATCTGAATGATAATATTGAGATTATTGTAGATTATGATTTTGAGATCGAGGATTAAGTTAGATTTGCAGTTGGATCGAGTATTCAACAGATGGCGTAATTTCATACGCATGTTGTCCGCTACGTGAGCCGAACATAGGCTTCAATTGAAGAAACCCTGAAGCCCCCGAACACACGACCAACGCTCCAGCTATATTTCCAGCTATACAGCTATACCAGCTCGCGCCAAACATTTAGTTCGCTCTGAAGCCGAAGCGAGTAGCGTCTTAGTAAGAAACATGGGTATCAGAGGGTTGAGAACGGGCAAAACCTGCGTCAACTTCGGAGTAACTAGATGTTTGACACGAGCTGTATGTGGTTTCATAGGAAAACGAGTCTTTCGTAAACATGACGGGTCCAGTAGGAGCAGAACAAGAGTCAAGCCGAGGTCATATAGTTCGTGATGTAATTCCTGGGTTACATCAATGAAGGCTACTAGCATGATTCTTCCACCATGCGACGCCACTTACAAACATATGTTAAATTCATAGGTTGTTTGCTTCTATAAATAAATATTTTTTGAGTTTTCCCGCCATTTTCGTACTTACCGAAAAATTGATAACAAATATTATGAATAAACGCACGTGCGCATTTCAAACATGGAATTTGTGTTATTAATTTTTTATCGTTTATCCTTCACTGACGATTTAATTTATTAATTCATACAAAACAACAATGAGTTATTTTTATTTCTTAGGTAAATAACAAAGTAATTAGAAAAGCACTTTAAATTTGCTTAAAATGCAAATAATTTTACCTATTTGTGTAATTTTGACAGATACTTGAATGGCTAGTGACGACACCATCGGCAGCTACTCCGGTAGGTATTGAAGCTAACTGTACTGTGGGTCAATTTTGTAGTAAAACGCTTATAACTTTAAGATTTTGTTTCGTTTAATATTTCTATTTTGTAGACAATGAGTTCCTAGCATTATTTAATGTATGTGATGAAAATCTGTGAAAAACAGATAATCCACAAAGTTACATTAAAAGTTGGATGAGTATATGTTTACTAGAAGATTGATGCCACATCATGGCAAGGATTTCGTGACAAGTCGCACACAGCCTAACAAATTGAAAATTAATTTTTTTCGTGAATACAAACCATAGATGTAATAAAAACTCTAAGACTTCCTGTACTGGCGGTCAATATACTGACCATGGTATGAGTACGTTCAAGTTGACGCATACGTACATAGCTAACTGACTTACTAGGAGTGCATCGGTAGTCAGTTATTAATTTTTTTTTAATAACGTATATATCACAACAACGTCTAGGCCCCAAAACTAAGCATTAGCTTGTGTTTTGGGTACCAAGCGAAGACACCACATACATATAACAACCAAGACCCGGTACCAGTTTCAATATTCAGCATATAAATACTGACCCGACCTGGGATTCGAAACCAGGACCCACAGCTTCGTAGGCAGGGACGCTACCCAATGGGCCAAGCGGTCGTCAAGTCGCCAAATTATTTTTATTTATTATTTGATGAATTATTGTATTTACATAATTTAGTAAATAAGTTTTCATAATGTCAAACACCGTATTCAACAATAATTTAGGTTTATGTACCTTTAAAATGAAAAAAAATTATATTAGTCTCTTGTACTGAGTTTTTATCCGAATCCGCATCGGACAAACGCAGTGGACTCATGCTTCAAATTCGAAGAAGGTTGTACTCCAGCAGTAACCAACAATAAAAACATAAAAAGTCTGACGAAAATACAAATTTAAAAAAAAACACGTACCGTTTTTTCGGATCGATTATCTTAAGTCGAAACTCGATTTTAGGTATATCCGATGAGGTGACTAGATCCCTGCTCAGCACTTCCAACCTTAGACCGATGTCTTCGCCGAAGAACTCGTGATTCAATAAATCTTTTACTTTGGGCCTGTGGAAATTTACATATATTTAGTTAAGGAGCATTTCATCCATGTCACAATAACTGAAACATCTCACGCACGGTTATCTAGCCCCAAACCAAGTAGATTCCAAACAATGGATACAGACTAGTGATATATACCGGGTGTTCGGCTGAACGTAGTCTAAACTTATAGAGCATGTAGAGCTTACCAAACTAAACAAAAAGTTTCAAGTGAGCAGATGGCGCAAACTAGGGGTTACCGAGAAAAACGTGTTTAATTAAAATTGAATTACATTCAGCCGAAAGCCCGGTATATACCACACGGCGTGTTCGGCTGAACGTAGTCCAAACTTATAGAGCATGTAAAGCTTACCGAACTAAACAAAAAGTTTCAAGTGAGCAGATAGCGTAAACTAACGGTTACCGAGAAAAACGTGTTTAATTAAAATTGAACTACGTTCAGCCGAAAACCCAGTATACACTACACCGTGTGTTCGGCTGAACGTAGTCCAAACTTATAGAGCGTGTAGAGCTTACCGAACTAAACAAAAAGTTTCAAGTGAGCAGATAGCGTAAACTAACGGTTACCGAGAAAAACGTGTTTAATTAAAATTGAACTACGTTCAGCCGAAAACCCAGTATACACTACACCGTGTGTTCGGCTGAACGTAGTCCAAACTTATAGAGCATGTAAAGCTTACCGAACTAAACAAAAAGTTTCAAGTGAGCAGATAGCGCAAACTAACGGTTACCGAAAAAAACGTGTTTCATTAAAATTGAACTACGTTCAGCCGAAAACCCAGTATACACTACACCGTGTGTTCGGCTGAACGTAGTCCAAACTTATAAGAGCATGTAGAGCTTACCGAACTAAACAAATGTCAAGTGAGCAGATTACCGAAAAAAACATGTTTACATTTTAATTTTTTTCTACAAATTAAGTTTGAAATGTAAAAATAAATTACGTAATATAAAAATTCATGACTCTAGGTCAACGGGAAGTAAATACCCTATAGATTTTAATTTACTTGCAAGTGTCAAAATATGTGACATAAATGGCATATCGTGGCATTATTTTATCGTTTTAAGTTATAAGCTTGTTTTTTTACAGCTCCAGGGACTGTGTTTGATATATTTCATACATCCACGCATTCTTGAGAAAATGGGTCTTAATAGACAGACAGATAGACAGACAAAGAAGTGAGCCTATAATGATTCCTCTTATCCTTTACGGAACCTTCAAATCTATATTTAACAAATACCTATGCGCTGACAGCATTTGTATTGAAACCGAAATAATATAAACATGTAGACCAGGCGAAGCCACGGGCGGTCGCTAGTTGATTATGACAGTAAAATGAACTCTTAAACATCATTGTAACCCGTGTGATTGAAAACTTTTCATAGTTACCTGTCAGCTTTATTTGGCCTTATGCAAGATTCTATAATGTTCTTCACTTCGGGGATGGTGACCTTCTCCATACTTTGGGGCTTCACACCCTGTTGATAAATCGCAAGTAATTAATTTTCTTCTTGAAATACTTTTTTAACTGTTGAACGTGATGAATTGTAAAGATTCTAGCATTTCAGTCTTCTGCAGGGCTAAAATGCACAACGTTGTCGACGCATTATCTTACGCTGATAGCTATATATGTCTCGCCAAAATTTTGTCGCGGTGTGCATGTTAGCAATAGAAGTAAGAATAATAATATAATCTATGATAATAATAATAATACATGGGATATCCTACACAGCGCCATCTAGTCCCAAAGTAAGCAAGTATGCTTGTGCTATGGGTTGCTAGAAAACTGATATATTTTTTAAATAATATATACATATATAGATATTTTATACTCAGACACGGAACAAATAGACATGCTCATGCACGCAAATATTTGTCCCGAACGGAATTCGCGCCTGCGACCCTTGGCTCCGCAGTTAAGGTCTCCAACCACTTGGCCAATCGGTCAGATATTATAATAGAAGACTACAACGAATGCTATTCAACTGAACTATTAGCACGCCGTAAGCCGAAAATGCGGGAGACGGTATGCGGCGAAGTATGGGAGGGGTCAACACGCGACACTGCAAAAATAAATAATTCACAGGAAGGGGAAATAGAGCGTCAGAGTTATCGAAATCGTTTTCAGTCATTTTTCCTTGTTAAAATTAATACTGTCCCGAACCTGTAACAAGCATACTTGACTGGAGTCAACGATGTGTTCAGTCGAATCAATTCTAAAGTCTGTGCAGCGAGAGAGGTCAACGAAATAAAAGTAGAAAAGAAATGAACGAATGGTGAGATACGAAGTGACGTGCAGATTTGATAAGAGTGGGCATCGAGAGATTACTGGCCGCTATTTCGCTTTTAAGTGTTGAGAAGCGAAACAAACGCAGAAAGACCTCACCGTAAATCATTGAGCCAATGGTGGTTTTGCTGGTGAAGCATATGAGGCAGTCTCACTCAGAGAGGTCTACAATAATTAAGTTTTTATATACCTATCATTGGAAAAGAACAGCTTTGAAATAAATGTATAAGAGCAATTGTTGTAATAATTCGATTTAAATGAAGTTTTGCTTAACTTGCCTCATCCGCAAAGTCGCCACTGCATTGAGCGTTTACATAGAAACAGATTTGGTAACATAACACAAGCAGACAGATACAATCATATTTAACTGTAATGTCGACAGCGCGGGCGCTACGGAGACGTAGATGGCGCAAGCGTAACAAATGAAGCAATACTACAGAACCCACCGGACGAACTATTCCGTTATGCGTGAGCGCAGCAGTAAGAAACGAAATGGGTACATACCGATACGACCTTCTTGTATATCTGCGCAGGACCGGAACATTCGCTATAGGGATACTCGCCGGTGGCCATCTCCAGCATACACATTCCGAAAGCATACACGTCCACGCCCTCGTCATAATGCTCCTCGTACATCTCCGGTGCCATAAACTCCGGAGTGCCTGGGCATAAAATAAAAAAAACAATTTGTCTATGTCCATGTTATCAAGAAAGTACACTAATATTATAATACGAATAATTTTATGAGTTTGTGCCTATGTGGAGTGTCAACGACGGACCGAACATTTGTCAACGACGGACCGAACATTGAACTGTAAAATCAGTGAAGTGCGAGTTTTGACTATGCGAGTGTATATAAGATTTATAAGTTGTCCGTTGTCAATGTATATAAGAGATATGTTGTACATAAGGATTTTAAAATAAACGGTTTTGTAACGGTTTTTCATTTCCCCCCGCGCCACTGGCGTCTGCAAAGAAAGAGAGGAGAGATGGACACTCTCCTCACACAGTGCTCATTTTACGCCGCGATCGGTCCGCTATGCTACGGTGCCGACGAGAGCATAAATACGGTGACAAGGCGCCGTAGCATTTAGTCGTCGAAGAGCAGTGGACCAGCAGCAAGACAGAAGAGCAGACAGTGGCGCGGCGCGGTGAAGTGAAGCCGGTGCAGTGAAATACTGAAGCCAGTTGTTTCAATCCATACAGTCCACTACCGAAGGGGGCCCGCCGGGTGTTCGCATGACCCCGGGGCTCACATGGAGGATAATCTCCGGAACCATTGCACGTACTTAATATATTCATTCACAATGTCAAAGGTACATTATTCCAGATGGACTAAGGCTGCGGGCACGAGATTTGCGTCGCTCGAGCGACGGGCGGTTGCGGAGCGGCGGCTATGTGGCGGCCGCCTCTCACTGTCGCTTGCAAGCGCCGTCTGCCATACAAGCCACCACTCCGCGCCGTCCGACGCTAGGGCAACGCAAATTTCGTGCCCGCAGGAATAGGCTACATACCTAGTGTTCGACTGAACGTAGTCCATACTTATAGAGCATGTAGACATAACAAATTAAACAAAAAGTTAAAAAAAAAATATGTGATTAAAAAACATGGAACTTTAAGCATGCTCTTCTAGGTAACCGTCAGTTTGGGACCATCTTCACACTTGAAACTTTTTGTTTAATTCGGTAAGCTCTACACGCTCTATAAGTTTGGACTACGTCCAGATCAACACGCGGTATATTATATACGGAGTGTTAGGCTAAACGTAGTTAAACTTTAAACATGTTTTTCTCGGTAACTATTAGTTTGCGCCATCTGCTCACTTGAAACTTTTGGTTTAGTTCATTAAGCTCTAGGTGCTCTATAAGTTCAGCTATTCACCTGAACGTTCAGCTGAACACCCGATATATATACGATAGAAAATACTTCACCCGGGCGAAGTTCAGGCGGACTGCTAGTATATGAAATCATAGTGTCTGTCTGTCTGTGCGGGTTAATCTCCTACACAAAATCATCATACGTGTCATAAAGCAAATATAGAAAATACATTACCAATGACTGATTTTGCAAAACTCCTATTCTTCAGTGTTGCCAAACCCAAATCGCCAATTTTAACGCTTCCGGTCGTGCCAGTTATGAAAATGTTGTCACACTTCAAATCTCTGGAACAAAAATAACATAACGTAAATATAGAAAAAATTAAGATTTTACCGCATCGGTACAAAAAGCTATCTTTCTATTTATGAACGTGTTCTGTTATAAACTTTTTCCATCCAAGAAACAGCTTGAAGTGATTCCTAGGGGCTGAAAATCTGTCACCAAGTACAGGAAGGTCGATATATATGAATATTTATGAATGCTGCCATAAAGATTATTAGAATTTTACTAAAAATAAATTTGGAAATCGGGCAAGGGGTTGCAACAATTAATATTTTATAATTATATTTATATATTTTAAAGACAAACCTATGTATAATTGGCGGTGTTCTCGAATGTAGAAAGTTTAATCCTTTCAAAATCTGACGACACCAAGATTTAAGCACTTTCGGATTGATCCATTTGAATCTTCTGAGGTACCTGTAAAAATATACACGTTTTTTATCGATATATTTGTAGCTTAAAAGCAGGCGTCCGACAGCTTTGTAGCGCATATTTTTTTTTAAATCATTGAACGGTTTTACACTGTTCAACCAAAATGATTGAAAAATTTATTTACCTTCTTAAGTACAAAGTGCTCGTAAAACTGACTGACTGATTGGCCAAGTGGTTAGAGACCCTAACTGCGGAGCCTAGAGTCGCAGGTTCGATTTCCGCTTGTGTGCATGAACATGTCTATTTCGTTCCGTGTCTGGGTGTAAAAGTATCTATATATGTATATATTATAAAGAATATTCGTATGTATATCAGTTGTCTAATACCCATAATACAAGCATAATACTTGCTTACTTTGGGATTAGATGGCGCTGTGTGGGATGTCCTAAGCATTATTATTATTAATCTGTAAAAAAAATATTCTACATGTAGCTGCTGAGATATAATAGTTACGTGCAAATCTTCGACGTGTATTATCGACACTTGACTTTAACTAGTTTTGTTTCAGAAAACATGGGCCAAAATAGGCCAAAACCAATTAAATTTGATGGGGCTTTTCTGGGAAACGCTGGAACGCATGAACCCTGTATAAGGTCCACTTGACATCCGGCGATCGGTGAGCGAAATGTGGACGACGCAACTAAGGTTGAGTTTATTGTAGAGATGAAATAAACGAATAGTTGGAATTGTCAGTGTCAACGTGACGTGCAGACTTGATAAGCAGGAGAAGTCTATGCTGATGTACACCTACAAGTTCTGTAAACTTCTCAACCAATGCGTGAAGTTTACTAAGTTGAGAAGTTTAAGTTTGAAAATTTACCATAGGAAATTTTATTATTCTATTAAAATAAGCAAACAGACAGACAAAATAAACTTGAGTACTTGGTACTCATATAACACTTATTAGTGACTAGCGACCCGCCCACAGCTTCGCTCGCGCGGCATTCCGCGCCACCGTGGGCAACGCGTAGGTTTCACTTTTTTATCTCAGTCTTATCTTATGCCTGCTCTTTCCTTTTCCGTTTTCGTTTCCGTTACACAAATATTTTATCGTTTCCTTTCCTGGCCCTGCTCCTGTCCCATTCTCGTTTCCATTCTCATGAAGCAAAGCGGCTATTAAAATCCGACAAATATTACAAAACCTACAATTACACAGGCGAAGCTGGACGTAAAAGCTAGTGTATTATACTTATAAACATTTCGGAAGAAATTCTCTAAATGATTGTGAAAACCGTATCACAATCCGTTGCATGGTTTAGGAGTTAGCGTGTATAGAGACAAACATACACGAAAAGCAACTTTATTTTATACATGTAGAGATGATTTCAATGAACTATGAAAATATGTTCATTAAATGAGTCGCGTATTTCTCTTTGAACGATTTTTAGCACATACGTGACTTTTTCTAGCGCATACTAAAATAGAATCTGTACATAAAATCACGTAAGTCACATGGACATATTTCAATTTGTAATTTGTCCTTGCAAATCAGCGAGTTCCGCGTCGCCACGACGCGTCGTGGTAAACGTTATATTTATTACAGTGTGATACTGTACAACGTAGAGTAAAATACGTGCGTCCATCAAGGCAAAATGGGTATTAAAAGAACAAAAAGAATATAAATAAAGCACGTATTAATTAATTCAACCAATGCGTCCTACCTACAATGACGTACGGTGCCGAAACATGGACTCTCACGGCAGGACTGATACACAAATTTAAAGTCGCTCAGCGTGCTATGGAGCGAGCTATGCTCGGTGTTTTTTTGATGGATAAAATCATCAGAAACACTGAAATCCGTCAAGGAACTAAAGTTGTCGACATAGCCGAAGCGATCAGCAAGCTGAAGTGGCAATGGGCCGGTCACATTTGCCGTAGAACTGATAACCGATGGGGTAGACGAGTTCTCGAATGGAGGCCACGTACTGGAAAGCGAAGCGTTGGACGCCCCCCGTCCAGGTGGACAGATGACCTGAAGCACCATACCGGGGGTAGTTGGATGCGAAAGGCGGAGGACCGTGTGTGGTGGCGAGCCTTGGGAGAGGCCTATATCCTGCAGTGGAGAGACACGGGCTGATGATGATGATGATGATGACGTATTAATTGGCGATCTTAGATAGCGTAATAATCAGGATAGAGCGTCTCGTACATCGAAACATTCAAAAACGTGAACAAAATCCACTGACTTATATGTACTTAAGGTACTAGGCGCGAAGATCTCTATGCATTGTGTGGCACACGGAAAGCAAACGAGAATGTCTGAACGCGTCCGGAGATAGTCGATTGCACTTTTGTGGGGGTGATTCTCGTACCGCTTGACTTTTAGTCTCATAAGACAATTTCAATAAAACATATATTGTTTCTAGTCAAAACATAATTTTCTATCACCGAAATTGGAATGTCTCATATGGTTCTCGAAAATTTTAATGTTTTATATGGTTTTTGAGAATCAGAATTACGTTTTCGCTAGAAAAAGTTTCGTTAGAAAAATATTGAATTTCATCGACAATGGTTTATGAGACATAAAGTCAAGTGGTCCGAGAATCACCCCCCTGTAATTCAATTTATGTGCAACTGTCAAATTCGTAATTGTCAAAAATTAAATTATTAAAAACTAAATTAATAAAATATTATGAATTTACATGTGATAAGTAATCCCATCCGCCTTTTTTAGAGTTCCTAGTGTTGTTTATGCACTTTTTAAAAGCACAGCACGGCATTTTTCTCAGATATTTTTCGAAAATACAAAATAATGTCAATCGACTACACTGACAGATTGTCCACAAGCAACTATTTGAAGGTTAGTCCCCGCACCGCGATGTGTACTGTGGTACGTACAGTCTAGTACCTAGGTACATATAAGTTTGTGGGGAATTATAATATATGTGAGACATCCCACACAGCGCAATATAGTCCCAAAGAAAGCAAGTATTATGCTTGTATTATGGGGTACTAAACTACTGAGTGTCGTGATAGCTCGAGTGCAGTAAATATATTTCGAAGTCACAAGGCCGTGCGGCCATGGTTCCGGGCGTGTACCAATGATGTTTTCGGACTTAAGTAAATAACTATCACGGACTCCGTGCCTCGGACAGCATGTTAAGCGGTCGGACCCGAGTACCATCAACAGATGGCAATCGTTGAAATCCACCAACCCGCACTGAAGCAACGTGGTGGAGTACGCTCCAAGCCCCTCACTCTAAGGGGAAGCCTATGCCCCTGCAGCGGGGTATAATGGGTTGGTGAAATGGAATGGAAACTACTGATATACATACTTCAATATTCTTTATAATATATACATATATAAATACATTTACACCTAGACACGGAACAAATAGATATGTTCATGCATACAAATATTTGTCCCGGGCGCGAATCGAACCCGTGACCCTTGGCTCCGCGGTTAGGATCTGCGGCCAATCGGTTAGCCTTGATTGATTAGACAGACCATACGTCATAAATAAGGCTGATATTTAAGGTTCATGGTGAGAGTGAGTGGTTTATTTTTATTTATTTATTTATTTATAAGGTCTGCCAACATTCTTACACCACATCTTACTTAATATATTTACATAATACATCTTAAAAGTATAGTGCGAGAAACAATAACAGGCAAACACAGCATGAGGAATACAGAATAAATTCTGCACTCACTTTTTGGACACATGGTTTTAATTTTGTTCGAAGTGAGAATTTATATAATTATTAATAAATTTATAAAAAAACGAGAACTATACAATTATATGTAGCAATATTTCAGAGTCATAAGCTGTGGTATGAAGGTTTATGTTTGTATATATACTATAGGCAAAGTTTTAAAATCGATTTTTTTTTTATCGCAACATATGTGCAACTAGCTGATGGACCAGGTTTCTAATGGGATGCCGCCGCGACTGACTTGTCACCGTAAATCAATACTATATACCCTGAAAGTTTCATATATAACAAATAAGCTCCAATAACTAACCGTCCCCTCTCAGCCTATGTCGTTGAAACAGGGATCCAATCTGAAAATTTAGGCGTGATGGAACAATAAAAAAAGACTTTCCGTACTCACGCTTTGAGTGTACCGGACAGCATGAGTTCAGTGATCAAAACTATATTCTTCTTTTTCGCCACAGTACCTTCCCAGTAATTATAAAATCTCACTATGTTCGGATGTTGCAATTTCTTCAACATATCAGCTTCTTCGCGAAATCTCAGCCTTTCGGTCTTATTTAATTTTTTTTCCTGGAAACAGTTTATTATATAGAGATTTAGAGATTATTATATAAAAAAATAACATAAAATAAATTACCGACAAAAACAATAAACAAAAAGTTACAGTACGGCTAAAGTTATAATTTGCATAGAAATCTTCGTCACACTTCGTATTTCCGACAAAAAACGAAGCACAAAACGCAAGGGCCCTAAACATAATACTTGCATATTAAACCTTCATCATCATCATCAGCCCATTTTTACCCCACTGCAGGGGCTTAGGCCTCCCCCAGGGTGAGGAGGGGGGCTTGGAGCTTAAGTCCACCACGCTGCTGCACTGCGGGTTGGGAACTGTAACGACCGCCATCTATTGACAGCGTCCGGGACCGACTGCTTAACGTGGCCTCCGAAGCACGGTGTCAGTGATATTATGTACTTAAGTCAGAAAAACTCATTGGTACACGCCCGGATTCGAACCATGGCCCTATAGGGCCTTATAAATTTGAGACAGGAGGTCTACTCTAGTTTCACGAAAAACGAAGTTTCGGCCGATATTTCGGGTGATTCTTACTATCATTCCCATTCGTTCAAACATCGGATCCGACCGAAAATGTATGACGCGTTTATTATCGAAACCCTACTCTAGTCGCCCGTAACTTATGACGAAATATTGAATTTGACACAAGTTTTATCGTGATTTTCAAGCGATTGCCACGACACCTAAATAGCTACCTTGGGATTTTCGGACTGTTAATTATTTAATTATTGGAATGTATAAACATGGTAAAGTTTATGTTGTGAGTGAAAGCTTTTTGTGAGGAACATGTAGAGTGAAGGAGACGTCGCGACCATCAACAGGAAACCTATAAAATTAATTCGATTCCCGACTATGAATTTGTAAGCAATTATAGACTTAGTCGGGAATCATTGAAGAATTATGCCAAGAAATTGTGCCACTGCAACCTCTGAATAGAAAACGGGATTCCAATGACCCCGTTAACAAAGTACGCTACTAACGCCAAACTTCTAGTTCGCTCTGAAGTTGATGCCGGTGCATTTTGCTCGGTGCGGGGCGCGAGGCATTCTCGATTTCGGCTTTATGGGCACAAACTTTGATGGGGCTACGGCCAACAGATCTACTTGCCTGTATGAAATTAACACTACCTATATTGAATGCATCCCATCTTCTCAGAAAATATATAGGTATCGTATATATTGACTTATCGTGTAACATTTCAAACAACTACTCGTTGTATCCACTTCTCAACATAAACATTCACGAGTTCGTAAGTGGTCATAACTCACAAATACAAAAAACTCGGGACGGTGCGGTGGTCCGTGTTGTTCTAAATAATACAATATACCTACTCCCTGAATACACATAACATACCTCGACCTTCATAACAAAAACTTCCAGCTGATAAATTACGATATAAATTTGAAAAGGTACTTAGTCCGCTATCAATACACGTTGAAATGGTACTATTTAATTTAGTTGGTTAAACAAAGACGATCACTTCATTCGTTCATTTCGCAATTCGTCTGTTCCGAAAATTAGACTGTGGGTTCCGATCGAAGTGTCCGCGCCCGATAGTAAATTAGAGTAGCTTACACTGCTCCGATTCGGTCGAACTTCGTTCGGGCCCGAAAATTCGGAGGAAGGAAACTAGAGTAGACCTCCAGGTTCGTTGCGCTCTGGGCTATCACGACGATATTAAACCTTATCATAAAGAATTTCGAATTCAAAGTCGTTTTACAATATGATAGATGCAAGCCGTGTAGCTAATTGGACACATGCACTTCTTACTGCAAAATTCTATAGAGTTGTTATTAACTCCGTTTTTCGTTTTGTTTTTAAAGTGATTTTTAATTTTCAATATTTTAATAATAAATAATAATTTATTTTTCACCCTAGAATTACAAAATAATTACATTGTAACCAGCTTTACTTAAAGCCTATAATATCCAAACTGGGCAAAACCCGTAACATAGGTTTTATGCGAAATTTTACTGTAATTGTAATTTTAATTTGTTTATTTGTACAGAAATTTTGGTTAATGAAAAAATATTTCATAACTTATTTCGTTGTGGATTTTAACCGCTCTATTAAAATATCGCCTTCCAACTGCTCGGAAATACGACCTTTGCCGAAGTAAGGTGAAGATTTCTATGCGCATTATATCTTTAGCCGTACTGTACTTCTATTTTTTAATTTTTTAAATTAATAATAATAATAACGTATACTTCACAACAAGGTCTAGGCCCCAAACTAAGCATTGGTTTGTGTTTTGGGTACCAAGCGAAGACAACACAAACATATAACAACCAAGACCCGGTACCAGTATCAATATTCGTCATATAAATACTGACCCGACCTGGGATTCGAACCCGGTACTCCCAGCTTTCGGTCGTCAATAATTAAATACATTAAATACTAAAAATAATTAAATATATAGTAAAGAAACTCACAAGTAACTCGCACCAAGCAACCGCGATGCCGGTCTGCGTGTCGAGACCGTGGTATACGGTCTTGAACGAGCCCCGGCCCACTTCTTTATCATACTTGAAAAACCTGAAACATAGATGAAGACCATTTAAAATATAAATTTACTGAACCAAATTCGCAACCGTCTGCGTTTGCCTGCTCTGTTCGCTATTCATAGAACCAACATCTTTAACGAGGACATCAGATGTGGATGAAGAGTGTATATCACAAGTTTATGTTATTAATTAAGCACACAAAATGATTATATATTTTATTTTACTACTTCTACAATCTCAATAAATTATATCTAAATATAAATAACTTCAATTAATCCTAATGAATACAGACTTAACAGGTTAATGGAATCATAACAGCTGTTCAAATTTTATGATGTATAAAAAATGTCGGTGAGTAATTTTACGATTTAGATTGTATGGGAGTTAATAACTAAAATTAATAAATATCGTGATAGCCGAGTGGTGGCGCACCCGCTTCTTGTTTAGAAGGTCGTGAATCGAATCCATGAACCCGGTATGCAACAATGAGTTTTTTCTGACTTAAATACATGACTTTATGCCTCGAAGAGCACGTTAAGTCATCGATCCCGAGTCAAAATCCACCAACCCGCGTTGGAGCAGCGTCGTGAATTAAGCTCCAATCGCCCTCATCCTTAAAAGAAGCCTAAGCCCCTGCAATGGAGCATGAGCTGATATGGATAATGACTAGCGAGGTCTTAAATATGGAACTAATGCCAGGTACATTCCACAAAATAACAAGCAAATTCTCGAAAATACTTCGCATGTTTCCATTTGTAGTAATTTTGAATTTTCATTTTATGGGAATTATAAGTTTAGATCAACTCGACCAATAACTGTACATCTAAAATCGAAAAAATAATTTGACGATGGATTCAGATTTACAATTTATTACCTCCCGCATGGTGACACGCCTATAGGTTCCTCTTCATCCTCTTTATTCTTCTTCTGCTTGTCCTTCTGTAGCTCCAGTTTGTCCAACTCGTAAAGTGACAGGGACTCGTAGTCTATGCCTTAAATCAGAGAAAAAGAAATTATAAATACAAGTATTTTTTTCATCACTTTCGAATTTCTATTAAGTATTTATAATCTATGGTGAAAATTTTAAATGCGTATTTTTTCTTTTAATCTTACTTAGCACCTTAAAATCTTAAGATATGGCTCCACAAAGTTATCGTATTACTGTGGCGACGTGCATGCGACTAACAATTTCGTCGGTCGGTGGCGACCGGCGGGACAGCCCTCCCCGCTACACCCGGAGCTACCCCTTTCGGGCTATTATATATATACATATATTTTAAATTATTTAATTAATTCCAAATGACAGTACATGTCAATATTTTCTAAAAAGAAATAGGTGTTTTTTGGGTATGTTCAACAAAAAAACCCTTTTTTTAAATAATTCACTTCGAAATTAAACCGGTATATTCATGTAATTTTGTACTTGCCGTTCTGTTTGTCCTGAGGTTGTTGTTCGCCCTCGGGGTCCGGCAGACTCGGGATAGGTTGAAGCTGCTGTTTCAATTCCGTTGCTGTCTCTATTTCGATGTTCTCTTCCTGTGAACAAACGTGGTATATGTTCAGTCCACCTACTCAAAAAAGCGCCACTTGGCTTGGTGAAGAGGAACAAAAAACATTTTTGCTGCTCAAAGGAAAAAAATGCAAGTGTTGTCTATTCAATTTCTTCATAGTGGCAGTGAAAACTAGTGTTCAACGCGTGAGCAAAATTAATTCAGTTTCGGGTGACATGTTGAATACTTCATTACGCTAAGGTTGCTACCCCTTCGCTATTGTATAGATTCAATATAACACCCTCGTCATAAATATACGATTTTGCTACCATCGCAAACCTTCACTTATTCCTATTTCTCAATTAACTTTTAAATCTAAGCAATCTAGAATTCCTTCCGTCGCAGAAAACCTAGAGTCAAGCGATTTTATAATATATAGCCTGATTTAACTATTTGCCTGCATGACATGCAGGACAGTTATAACCGTTATTCAAATATTGTCTATTATCGATATTTTTAGTAGCAGAAAATGCCGTCAAGAACAGACGCTGTCAAGTACGCTTTATATATTCGAATGTTCAAAAGTACCTAGCGTCTTAGCGGTCAGTGGGCCAGTTGAGTCGAAATGATAGAGCGATTCGAATCGAGTGTTGATATCGACGGTAAGGTTAGGGCTAGAGAAAAAATAAACTAATTGTGTATGTGAAAATATAGATAGATTTATTTCGATATAGAGTATTCGAGAATGAAAAACAATTAATGTAATATATTACTAAAACACAAGGTCATAAAACTGTGAAACACGCTACTCTATGAAATCAAGGAAGGGAAAAAGTTGTTATGTCGATTATATTATTTCTATATAATCACATTGCATGTGACATCACACACAAGGTCCCAAACTACAAAGAGCCTATATTTTGAGTACTAGACAACTGATATACACACTTAAATATTTTGTTATATTTTTTAAAATAATGTATATATGTTTTACTACCAGACATGTTTTTGCACGTAAATATTTGTCCCGGGCGGGAATCGAACCCGTGACCCACGACCGCGAACACGCAGCCGGTAGCTCCAACCACTCGACCAACTCGGTCAGTTCAATTTATATATGTCCTCACCAAATCCTGTTCAGATATGAAGGCGTCGTCTTCGAGCCTCGCGACTAGTTTGTTTCCGCTGTCATCTAATTCCAAATCGCAAAGAGCCCCTTGGCCAGAACTGCGTCTTCTGTATGCACCGACTACTGGTTGACTCGCCTGCAAATGGATTATTTACATATTTATTAACATTAATGTAAAATTACAGTGAAACATTATATCATAACTTCTATCAAATGAATCATGGTTACAAAATCTTACTGCTTTTTTTTATATAATTGCTAGAGCCAATCTAAGTAATTTAATACCAAAATGTTTTATTGGAATGTAAATAAATCTAATACAACATAAACAATGTGTCACTCCTAACTATTTCCGTCTATTTCATTTAACTTTGGCATACATTATAGAAGTAAAGAATTGCCAAATACTCACTACACTTGTGGTAAGCGAGTTGAGCATATCAAACGTGCTGCTCTGTTGGGTGTGGATGATGGCGAGTGCATTAGCGTAAGGTCTCGGACCGAGGACTGGCTGCTTCAGCACCGGAACTTCTGCTGGAACTACCACCTGAATGAAAGAGAAATCATGAGAGAAGAAGAGAGAGAGAGAAAGATTTTTCTTCACAGCAGTAGGTACACAACCGCCATTTCAGATTTCTCTACGCGTTGTCAAACTTCTCCAGCTTGTTCTTTTCATCCGCCCAAAGTCTATTGTAAACATCGGGCTCCATTCCATATCTTCACAAAAACAGTTTTGAGCAACCTGTAACCAACGACGGTCAGCAAACTTTTACAGGTCAGCCCACCCAGTAGAATACAGTATCTCACTATGACATAAAGTTCATTATTTGCTCTTGGGAAACCTTTTCCTACAGCAGCATCGATCCTGCGAGCGATCTGGCATGCCATTGGCACTTGAACTTGCTAATCCTCGTAGTAACGAACTTTGAACGTAGCACACTTACTAGAAGGCGTACGCTTGCCACTTAAGGACTCAAATCGGACAAATTTTGTCAACTTGATTTACTTTGAAATTTTTTTATTGGCACCCACCTTTCTTTCAAAGTCTGTAAATAATTGTGACGGAAGATACATAAAGACCTAGACACGACATAACATGTAGGTAACCAGTCGCGTGGACCATACGCGCGTCCCGCCTTTCACCTTTCCTCATCCTATGGCTCAAATGTCCTAACTTTGGTTTAAGAACTAAACGGCCAGCATTACTCCTCTATTAAACTAATTCAAAGTTTGGTGTTTGTGAGCTATGTCGGTTACTCCAATTTCTAGTAGAGTAACTCCAAGCATAGGTCCTTCTATACATGTTGCGCAACTCTAGGCTTGTTGACGCAGGCAACATTAACGGACCCGTTTCACTTCTGTATATGACCACTGGCTAGACGCACTTCTGTGGTGTTCCCTTATTCTTCCCTTCTCCAGTTCCTGTTCTAGAGAAAATTAATGGTAGTTTATCCGTCCGAATGTCCGTTCGCGCTCTATCGTCCCTATTTACTAACGGATTTTTTTTTTTAATCTTGGCACAGAGGTTCCCATTAACCTCCAGTTTTGCAAGAACCATTTTGAACCTGATTGGATAAGTCTATGCAATATACGGATGCCCTCAACAGATGGCAGTCGTTAAATAACTTGGTTCAATCATTATAACAAACCTTAAAGGTCTTCTCCTTTCCGTGAACGGTCTTCTCCTTTGTAGGCAGGACAGTAGGAGAGGTGTCTAGGTGGTGGGTCGGCTGAGAAATCTGATGCCCGTGGGCATGCAGCCCTGATGTCATCTGTAATTTGGATAAATAAATTATAATGAGTGTTAATGTTTTGAAGGTATTGTATTTGGATGATGTAACTGAATAATGGTTAATTTAAGTTTTACCCCATAGAATTTTAGGCTTAATTTATTTAACATTTATACAGCAAAATACATATTCTACTAATCTTTAAACCTCCAGAAGTTATAAAACGGGGACAACTAAACAACTAAAAATTATGCTTATCATCTCGAGCTAATTAATAATGAAAATTTCAAAAATAAAAGAATAAAGAGAAAGTACAGAAAGGCTCATCAGCTGGCGAACATTCGGTAGAAAATCTAAACCATCACCTCCATCACTTAAGAAAATTTAAAACAAAAAAAAATAACACTACTAGGCCATAATTTTTAATTTACGTTTGCTCTATCAAATAGTTTAATTTTTTTTTCTCAAAATTAATTTTCCATAAGTAATTATTTCGTTAAAAATATATGTGCAAAGTAATATCAAAAATTTAATTTGTCCAAGCCCCATATGAAAAATAATATTGTTAAAAATTCGTTTACACATTTATTTCGTGAAATAGATTTTATCCTAGAAATATATTTTTAAAATATTCAAGAAATTGCAGTATACATGTGCAAAATTAAAAATAAAATTAACAAAACACATACAACGAGGAAACATATTTCTGCATCACTTTTTCACGCTAAACCATTTTCTCATAAACTTTACAATTATTTATTTAATCGATCCAATTTTCAAGCGCGACAACACCAGACACCAAAACAAATACAAAATGTGACGTCCAATAACGGATCGTATTGTCTTAGATAAAACAGTGAGTACGTTTAAATTATGGATAAAACTCTTTAGTAATGATCTGTACGTAGAAAAGATAACATGGAACGTATATCACATGCTAAGCATGACGTAATAGCATTCTAGAAAAATGACAAGACTGTAAACTAATTAATTCTTAATTTGTAACACGTAAGATGGTATCAATGAGTATATTATGCAATGTAATTAGTAATCTTATCTCTACTGTCGTCCGGATAGGCTTAGCATGAACCTGTGACTTGTTGACATTTATCGTGTTGCATTTCTGTATGTCAAAATACATTATTATGTGGATCTTAGGAACTGTATGTTTATTTATTTTAGGTGTACTCTGTGGAATATCACTAAGTTTGGCAGAGATATATTGTTAATCCTATGCAATTCCTTTAGTGTATAATAGCGTCGAAGAAGAAAAGGATGAGGAATAATTAGAAACACATTTTGAGACAGCAGAGACAGAAAAAAATATTTCTTAAACCAAGAAAATATTATTTCATATATAAGGAAAATAATATTATCTCAAAAGAAGTAAATATTTCTTCAGACCAATAAAAAATATCTTGCAAGAACAATATGTTTACTTATTTTGAGAGAATATTGTTTTCATTATATATGAAACCATATTTTCTTCATTCAAGAAATATTATTTTCTGTGGATAAAGAACAGAAAAAATTTAAACATAGAAGAAAATTTTTTGGAAATCTAAAATTTATATAAAAGAAATATTGCAAATGGACTGTTTAATTTTTAGAAAAAAATAATTAATAGTCAAAATTAAGTCTGAAGATTGCATTGATGAATGGCGACGGCCCAGCAAAAGTAATTAAACATGATGACACTACCTCAAAAAATTCCTCTTATTATATAAAAAATGCGGAAAAGGAAGAATTTTCAAATTAATTTATGAGAAAGTGGAAGAAGAAGCGTAATATAAAAAAAAACTTCCGCATCATGAGGAAGAGGAATCCTAATTAACACTAGTGCTATGAATACACTAAAGGGGTAGGTTGGTAAGTATGTAGAAATGGTTATCAATCATGGAATCTCTTCAGGAACATCTGAAATAGACTGAAGATATGCCAAAATAGCATGAAAAGAAGTATGCTGAATCTGAAACTGAAGGACAAATGTAGAATAAAAAAAATAGGCAACAGAACTAGAAGATGTAAGCTACAAAATAAAATGCCTGAAATGGAGATCGACAGGACACATGATGCATTCAACAATAGATAAATGCACTAAGACTTCAGTGAATGGCACCCTCAAAACGGAAAGAGACATAGAGAGAGGCAAACAAATTTAAAGATGGGACAGTTGGCCAAAATTTGGCACAGGATGGCCCAAAATAGAGACCATTGGCGTAGTCTCGAAGAGGCCTATGTCAGAGGATAGCCAAACCAACAACAATGAGGTTGCAGGTGTTAAGTGAAATACATGTGATTTTGGTTACGTTTCCAACATACTATTTTTTATTTTTGTGTTTTTTATTTGGATAATTCACAGTACATCCACATACTATTAACATATTACAGTTACATCATTTTACATTATTATGTAGTACTAATTACGAATTAACACAATTTTCTTTAGCATTTTATTATATTGAGACTTAAACTACAAAACAGTTAATAAGAATATATAACCGGGCCCGACCGTGACTCATATTTACAGTTTTAAGATAATTTTTAAATGATGTGTTTTATAGAGGAGTGTGTAGTGTGCAAGGGTGTGTGAGGGTGTGTGTGAGTGTATGAGGGTGTGTGTGTGTTTGAGAGTGTGTGTGTATACGAATAAGCGCAGGGTGTGTGAATATGAAATGTTGTTGTCTATCCACCTGAGGTTGGTACCCATTACGCTTAGTCAATAATTCGTGCTTTAGATTCTATTAATTGAATAAACGATTCTATAAACGGAAGCAAATTTTGTTTTTAAAACACAACAAAAATGTATTTATTATTTTGAACGCAATCGTAGTAAACATTAAATATTTTTGGATTCACGAATTAAAAAATATTGTGAAAAATAGAGACACACACCACACTGTTTAAAAAAAAATTTACAATATTTTTTAATTCTTGAATCCAAAAATATTGTAAATTTTTTTTTAAACAGTGTGGTGTGTGTCTCTGTGTGTTTGTCAAAGTTATCAAATCTCAGTTATGAAAACAATTTGGTTTTTCTTTACGCTCCTAAAATCTATTATCAGCCCTTTTATTTAATTTAGTTGATATTGCTTTAATCATTTCTAATACTATATATCTAATATAACAATAAACACTCCACTGTGTAGCATTTATTTTTAGAAAGTGAGTAAACCTTTTTGCTATAATTTGACCAAAGTGACCGGACGGACAGACAACAAAGTGATTCTACAAGCGTTCTTTTTTTCTTTTCGAAGTACTAAAAACTGCCCTGTCGGATGCGCTCTTTTTACCGACGCGACTGGCGTAAATAACTGGTGCATTTCGAAACGCACAACAGTACAAAAAAAAAAAAAACAAGAATGTAATAATTGTATTTGTTTGAATAAACTTTAACCAATACCTAGCTACAGTGACAAGCGATTTATACGTAGTGATGTAGATATATTTGCCATTCATTTTGCATTATTTAGTACATTCACGGGGACACAACTACTACGTAAATAGTTTAAGTCACTATAGTTGCTGTGTTCTCCGTCTCATAATCCATCTTTGAGTGTAGTCCTGTATAACTTAGAAATTATTGTGAAATCAATACATTTTCACTCTAAAAATTTAAACAATTTGTCCTCACGGTCCTTTTACAAGCTTTGATTTTTATATGGCTTTGTTTATATGTACGTTTGGGTCAAATTTAGAAAGCTAATTAAAGCTACTTCCTGGTGACCTGTGAAGTTGAATTTTGTACACATAGGTTTGGACGATAATGCAGGAATGTGGTGGCCAGATTCTGATCATGCAGCCAAAATCGTCTCCTCACGAGGGAACTCCTCAATGGTTAATCGTTTTCGGTAAAAATTTAAAACTCATAAAAAATAGTAAAGTATTAAATAATGTCAAATAATCGTGTCCGGCTTTTGTAAGAAACAAACCTTCTGCGTGTTTCATAAAATCTCAACAAATCCTTTTTAGTGTTATTTTAAAAAAATCAAACACTGACATATAGGTATATTTAAAATCTGTATAACAAGACCTTTTCAATGTTTCATTTGCCTATATAAAAAATATAATTTTATTATTATTATTATCCGTGCATGTTGTATACAGGGGGTGCAATTTATGACTAACTTCAAATTCTAATACCAGACGAACCGCTAACAAAACAAAGGCCTTACATACCAAACGAGAAAGAACCAGCGCGAGCAATGTCCATTTTCAGAATTATTAAAAAAAAACAAAGCCACTTTTAACAGTTTTCAGCTACATTTTCTTCGTCATCTTGGAGGACGTCAGAGGACGTGACGCTAACGTAATAAAATTTTGATAATTTATTGTACATCGCATCTATTCGCGCGTCAACAGTCTCTGCGATCTGCCGAATCACAACTTGATACGACTAACTGGTTCGAAGGTCGAAGCCTATAATAAATGGATAAGTGGACACATAAGTCAGTCTAATAGGTCCCCCTATCAACTATTTGAGGTATGATGCTTAAAAACATCGACATGAGAATATGTATAGATGTGTATTACGAACACAGACCAGTCAGCCTATAGGCCACGCTTTAATAAACGTCAGTATGAAAACGAAATCGCCAAAATCTGGCGGGGTGCGGGGAGAAGTCGGCTAGTTTTCATTGGCTCGTTCGAAATTGACAATTTAATGGCTTCCTACCTGCTTACAACTGACGGCTCACTAGTGACATAGTTATGTAGTGTCACTACATAGCCTTGGCGAATGCTACTCCCTGTCAAAGCTTGGTCTATAAGGTTGACTTGTCTGTGATTACGAATTAGCGCAAGTTGAGACTATACTATAAATCGGAAAATTTTCATATACGGACGTAACCGTCATAAAGTGGACAGATGATAGTAGTCAGAATTAACGATAACATTTACTCATTAACGAATAACGTGGGATCGAGTATCACACGATCCTCGTGCGATCGTGTCGGTAGCTAAAGTCCGATTGTAGCGATATAACCGTCACTACACAAATAAAAACATCCTTCGGTTGTACACCATAAGTGTATTGACAGCCACAAAATTCAATAATCATTTTTATTTCACCATCAGCCCATTTTACCCCACTGCAGAGACTTAGGCCTACCCCAGGGTAGGAGGGAGGTTTGGAGCTTAAATCCACCACGCTACTCCACTGCGGGTTGGGGATTGTAACGACCGCCATCTATTGAGAGTGTCAGCGACTGCTTAACGTGCTCTCAGAGTCATGGAGTCAGTGATAGTTAATGTACTTAAGTCAGAAAACTCATTGGTACACGCCCGGATTCGAACCACGGCCCTTTAGCCTTATAAATTTGAGACAGGTTCGTTACGCTCTAGTCTATCACGACACATTTTTCATTTAATGAAATATAACATTTAATTAAAAATTTGGGAATAATTTCGCAATGGGTTGATGGAGTCATAGCTGTGCAAATCAAACGATATTTTTTTCATTAACGAATAACATCGGAACGAGTATCAGAGAGTCCTCATGCGATCGTGTCGGCCGGTAAAGCCCGACCGAAACCGAATCATTAAACAAATAAAAGCATGCTCCGGTTATACATTAGTCTATTTATTTTACCTAGCCGTGTACTGACAACAAGATATTTCATGTCATCATTTCATTTTTATATGAAATATAAGTTTGGGTAAAAATTTTGAAAAATAATTGCGCTCACCAAAGAAGCACTCCAGTGATCAAAGTAAAAAAAAAACGGCCGAGTGCGTGATGGACCTCGCACAGCGAAGGTTTCCATAGTCAGGATGACGTTCGTGGTTTACATTCAAATAATTTCAAAAACAAAAGTCTCAAAAATTAATATATCTCATTCAAACTAATTTTTATTGACAGTGTTTTTTAAGTCACACTTTGTCTAGTATCTTAATACGTTCAGAATTTTCCACCTTACAGTTGAAAAGTTAAAGGAGGAATTTTTTTAGCATTTTAGGAGCGCATATCTCAAACAACTACCCCACACGTTTCTATATGCTGATTTTTTTTCCCATGAGTTACAGTTCCAATCAACCTTTATGGCGGACGTGAACATAGGCACAAGTCGCGTCGCAGTAACCAATTTCAGGTATGGCAGGACGCAGAGGAGCGAGGGGCATAAGACTGAACCTGCGCAAGCATGCATAATGCGTTGTATTCCGATCCGCCATAAACTTTGATTGAAACTATACTTATACAGAAATCTATAATTATTATTTTTGAATTCGCTACACCATTGTGTATAACGGTTGATAAATTACACCATGCCCCGGAGAGCACGTTAAGCCGTCGATCCCGGTTGCCATCATCAGACAGCAGTCGTTAAATTAAGCAACCCGCACTGGAGCAGCGTGGTGAATTAAGCTCAAGCACCCTAATCCCGAGGGGAAGCCTAAGACCGTGCAGTAGGGCATGATGGGCTGATATAGTAAAAAATAAAAATGAGTAGGCATGACCAGACCAGAAAGAGACAGAATTTACAAGGGACCTCTTGGAACCCGCCTATAGTCACAGCGCGCAGCGTTGACTACTTTGACTATGGATATACAAAATCTAGTTATATTCATAAAACTTCATGATTTAAAGTATACAAAAACGATTCTTTGTGTATGCGCCAATAAGAATAACATACTCAATACGTAACTTATTTAACTCTTCCAAAAATTAGATTAAAATCTTAGATAACATAATGACTAAGATGGTGCGTATCATATTTTGAAAATGTCAGTCTCTGTGATTAGACCATTAGACAGACCACACATCATTATTATTTTATTGAACTTTAATTTTTTTAATTACACATTAAATATATAATTTGCGAATCTTTATTTACTTCAGTACAAATATTACATGTGGCTCACACAAAATCCTACTTCACAGTGAATATTTCAAAACATCAAGTGGCGTATATTCTGTTTCCGGCGTATATTTTTTTTGTCACATTTTTGTTGTCACTACGCGTATCTTTGTGTATATCCATGAGTAAACTAAAAAAAAAATTAATAGGGAATTATAGCTGACTTACAGAAGTTTGTCTTTAAAAGAGATAATTGTAAACGCTCAATAATTTTCAAACGAGTAAACGCTCGTTCACACTTCAGACTTATGCGAAAAGAAAACATTTAATGTTACAAAAATAAAAACAAACAAAGCGCCACATTTATATAAAATCGGTTGCATAAGCTGAATTTTGACATCAAAATCCATATTTGTGTACGGCAGAAAAAAGTCCACTTCCAAATCATATCTCAAAGATGTTTGCACACTGTGCACTTTATTGAGCACACATTTAAGGCGAACGTAGTGATGTATACATATTTTGTATATGTATTAGTTATATATTGAACAATTAAAACATTTAAATTTAAATTTAACGGTGCTGACTAGAGATGTAACGGATAGTGATTTACGCGGATACCGGATATCCGTTCTACGCATACACCGGATAGTCGGATATCCGGTGACCAGATAGTTGACGTTAAAGAAAATAAAGCATGGGCGTTGCCGAGTTCGTTATTGAAACATGTCTAGATAAGATTGAGCGCGAATGCTATGACGAGTGTAAATACGAAAATAAGAGAAACCGTTTAGTACCCACGAATACCGAACAAATTGTTTTCGTCCATCATAATTTGCCTTTTGTCCATCATAAGTATTAATTTTCTTGTCGTATTCGTTCATTCTCGTAGATTCGTTCATGTCGTAGTCGTGTCGTGATAGCCCAGAGCGCAACAAACCTGTTTCAAATTCATAAGGCCCCATAGGTTCATGGTTCGAATCCGGGCGTGTACCAATGAGTTTTTCTGACTTAAGTACACAATATCACTGACACCGTGCTTCGGAGGGCACGTTAAGGAGTCGGTCCCGGACGCTGTCAATAGATGGCGGTCGTAACAGTTCCCAACCCGCAGTGGAGCAGCATGGTGGACTTAAGCTCCAAGCCCCCCCTCCTCACCCTGGGGGAGGCCTAAGCCCCTGCAGTGGGGTAAAAATGGGCTGATGATGATTCGTTCATTCTAATGATTTTTTATTATTTATCTTTCTATCGATTCGCCCACTATCCGGCGCCCGACCGGATACCAATAAAATAGGCCGGATAGAGCGGATACCGGATAGTGGCCGGATATTCGTTGCATCTCTGCTGCTGAACAGTACAAAAATATCTGGTTATAGACGATCTCAACCTGTTTGACCAACTTCTAATTCCTATAGCTACACGTTTTTTATTCATGAATAACTATGACATCAACAGATTGTAAACACAGGTGAAAATATTGGTAGCGGTTTACAAATCATCTTGAGGAAAAGTTAAAAAATATGTATTCGGATGTGCGAATCTACAACAGTAAATATTTTTTAGTAGATATGTGAAAAATGTACAGGGCTTCACTCTTCCCATTGACACGAACAAAAGTTAAACTGAACTATTTTTTTTTAAACGGTGGACCAACAACTTACCTTGGCTGAATTTCAAATTAATCATTGATGTGAACATGATCATCAGGCGAATTTAGAAATTCAATCCAAAATATGTGGTACTAAAAAAGCCACCCTCATCTTGAGAGGAGGCCTAAGCCCCTGTAGTGAAGCATAAAACGGGCTGATGTAATTGAAAAATATGTACTGACCACATATTAAAATGGTTTAGAGTCAATAAAACATTTTTTAAACAGTACCTATACCATAAGAAAAATGTAGAACTTACTTTTTATTTTAAATATTTATTAAACTATACTATTTAATATATAATTGTAAAAAAAATTACAATTTCCCTTACTAGACCATGAGTCCAGATAAATTTAAAATAAAAAATAAAATTTGAAATTATATTCTTTTTTCATGTACAATTTGTATATCTCTGCCTTAAATGACTGTTTCTTTTAAATTGCCATTAACTTTGCACCGTGGATTGGATACCACACTTGTAAAAATATAATCAAAAATGATTTAAGAGTTCTATGTTATTGTACCAAAGGACCGAAATAAAAAAAATTAGGCAAAATTTCGTTTTTATATAACAGCGATCAAATATCACAATGACGAAAAAAAAATTAATTAAAACTGGGAAACAAAGTATCTGTTATTGACACAATATGGATTTTGTCTGAAATAAATGTTATTATTATTACTAAATCGTAGATTTTTGCATAGCAGTGATTATCCATGCATTTAAAGCAACAACCTAGATTTGAAATGCTGACGTAGATACTAATTAAATTTAGTTTCAGAACACGTCAATATGATTCATGGAAAATTTCATAAAAAACTAAGGCAGTGCAAAACATAGAAGAATCAAAACCTATAGATATACTTCTATAACTAGTGCTGTGTAGTTGAGCCTAACTGTACTGTCTGTGCTAAGCTTTTTTTTTAAATATTTTAGTTTTACTGCCGAAAACAAATCTAAGTTTTTTTTAATGCGACCTACTTTGAGATGATTTTATGTCACAATTAACTTTTTAATTTAATTAATCAATTAATTAAGCCAACACCTTGCTAGGACTGGTAATAGCATTACATTATGCATATCTTAATATCTTTATGATGTGAAATGACTCACCTGTCCATATCTTGAAGAAGCTAAATGCACGTTCCTATTCTTGAGCGAGAAGTCCGGCCTTTTGCCGAGCCCATAGTTGCTTTTCTGGGGTAAAAATTTCTTTGGTCTATCCAGTCTTTCGGTGGACCCAGTTTCATCTTCTTGGGAGTCCGGCCTTTTTGATGATGTTCCTCTATAAGCACCACGTGTACCGCGTATAGTTTTCTCCGGTGACTTGTCTTGTTTCCTAGTCAGATAGTTTTCCTTCCTCTGCTTTGTACTCCTGACTGACACGTTAGATGGTGTATTGTCCATTTTGGTCCATCAAACTACGGCTTCGTATCAATTTAAATGATTTTTATCCATCGAATATCCATATTTAAATACTGATTTTAAATTATTTTTAATTATACTAAAGATTAAATAATGGCAGATTCCGATATTCAAAGCTTAGATATATTTTTTGTATGTCAGTTTTTTTTTCCAATTCAAAGAATATAAATATTGATGTTAACTATAAAAAATAATTAGTTATATTTTAATTAAATAAATAGCTAAATCCGTCTTTTTATTCTCTCTCACTGTGTTGGCATTCTATCCTAAAACCTTGTCCCGAACCCTTTCTATGACTAATGAAAAAAAAAAATTTATTCTAAAAATTAACAGTCTTGAGGAAGATTTTGGAAAGTTGTTAATTTTTTAATTTTTAATATATTTTATCGGATGTTATCTGAAAAAAAGAAAAAATAATACAATGTTAATAATAAATTTAGAATTATTAAAGATCACAAACCGCATTGAGAATGTAAATATTTTTATAGTATATGCTTTCAGCCCTTTGCCCGCATGGATTACATGATTGTACTGGGATGCTTAAGAGATGTTTCAGCACATTGTGTAACTTGCCAAAATTCAGAATCTTCTAGAATTTACTGGAACATTCTTAGTGAAGATTCTGTAATATTACACATTTTCGCTAGCCACAATCACCCACCATAAATAATAGTCTCCGGTACTAAGTCGTCTTAGAATCGAAGGGATACTATCATATACCATTAAAACTGCGAGTGGAAGGCGATGTGTGGTCACTATGGTGAAAAGTGAGAAATTACAAAACTGCTAGTTCGTTTCAGCTATGTCTGCAGTAAAAAGTAGTTTATGTTCGTCTTCGGGACCTAGCTACTTCTGCTTTTTGTCAAGATTTGTTTAGTGGTTTAGCCGTGAAGTGATAACAGCCCATTTAATTAACTTTAATTACATCAATTACCACTATACAAACTATTGCTATGAATACTTTTAATGGTTCATTATATATTTTAATTCAGAATGTAATTAGTTCCAAAATAAAAAGAAATAGGGTGTATTTCACTTTTTTGAGCTAATAATATCTAATATCCATATCCACCTCAATTCGACCTTTACGAAAATTTGACAATTGACCATTCCCAAATTTTTGAAGTGAAGTCCGTTATTTTATTTTTTGAAAGAATAGGCAATTTTAAGAAACTAATTAGATTTTTTTTTTGCTTTAGATCGGTACTTACGTAGTTATATCATATTGAAAATCCTTATAGCGTGACGTCACAGGGTGGAATTATAAGGTCAGCCATTGCCGCATATTTATAAAAGTGATGTCACTCTCAGAATGTTGGCTGTCATGTTTCGCATGTTAGCCCTGATGACAGTCCATGGAAATAATAATGACAGTCGATGACATGACAGCTGACACTTTGAGAGTGACATTATTTTTATGATTATGCAACGGCAATAGCGGACCTTATAATTCCACCCTGTGACGTCACGCTATAAGAATTATCAAAATGATATAACTACGTAGATACCGATCTAAAACAAAAAAAATTCAAATTAGTTTCATAAAATTGCCTAATCTTTCGAAAAATAAAATAACAGGCTTTACTTAAAAAATTTGGGATTGGTCAATTCACTTTTCTAATAATGGGAATGTAATGCAATGGCTTCTTTATGTTATGTAGAAAGGGTAAATTCCACATCTACATTTTTAATCTTTTTTAATAGTTGCGACGCGTACATCAATAGTAGAGAGAGGGTTTATTAAAAAAAAGTTGATATGTTCATATGACATCTTCACTACGGATGGCAATTGGTGACCATACAAACAAAAAAATGCAGTATATTGAATATCTGTAGTTGTACCATCATCAGTATTTTAATTTTTTTTTTAAATCGATTACACTTTAAATGTTATTTAAAAAAATATTGTAATATCTTATTTTGGCTGTATTTTCATAAGTCTTAAAAGTAGATATAAAATGTTTCGACCATATTTTATTTCGTTTAGACTTAAGCAATTAGTAGTTGATGATAATGACGACCGCTTAGCCTAGGGGCAGCGACCCTGCCTGGGAAGCTGGAGGGCCCGGGTTCGAGTCCCAGGTCGGCTCAGTATTTATATGATGAATATCGATACTGGTACTGGGTCATGGTTGTTATATGTATGTGGTGTCTTCGCTTGGTACCCAAAACACAAGCTAATGGTTAGTTTGGGGCCTAGACGTTGTTGTCATGTATACGTTTTTATTATTATTATTAGTTACTCGTATTACGCATAAACATTAGGAGCAATTTGACTATGCATTAGTGTATGTATCTTAAAAATACGCTGTTGTGTTTATTATTAGATAGACAAATTAGTTTTTAAGTGCACTCAGTTCAATAGATAATTTATTAAAGATTGTTATTATTTAGTATAATGTTTAAGTACTAAAATCGAAACGGTTAAAGGAAATTAAATGTTTATTTATTTAACCACTATGAACAAATAATGGAATTTTATGAACGGCCCCCACACTAGTAGGTAGGCCTATTTCATGGATGTCAACAATCAGATTTAGGCTAAATAATTAATACCCGCAAAATTAATAAAAACTAATATATAGAAAATATATGAAATTATAAATTACTATTGTTGTACTAAGATGTTCCTACATGAAAATATCACAATGAAAATACATGTGGTCGAGTAAAACAAATTAGTATGGAAAACACACACAAAAGGCATGATGTGTAATGCAATGTTAAAATACAAACATAAATTGTTTACCACAGACACATACATTCGATACTTAACTAATTCACACTTTGTTCCTAAAATGTGTAATTTCGAAATAGACTGTGGAAATAGAATACACTTTAAAATAGAAATAGAATAGAACATTGAAGTATAGAAAAATGTTAAAGAATAAGTGACTGCCTATTTTCTTTTTACTATATTTTTTTTAATATCTTATATAAAACAATATGTTTAAATAGGTACCTAATAATCAAGTGTTATAAAATTTCTTATCAGATATCACAAAAATGTGCCTTATTTTTGTATTGCTTATGTTTGATTTTAAATTGTACAATCTTGTGTGACATTTCTTTATTTATAAATAGTTTCAGTTGATTATGTGAGAACAAAGTAGTTGTTGAATAATTTTGTTACATGTTGTATATGTTACAGGGCATGTACTTTCTATATAACAAAAAAAACATTTAAAATAGGTGTATACCTACTCCAAAAATTATACCGTGTAGAGCTTATCGAACTAAACAAAGTGTTAAATATGCAGGTGGCGCGCAAAGTAACGGTTACTGAGAAAAAAATTGTCACAACACAGATTACCTAAATGCTTGGTGGCCCTAGTGTTAAGATATTTAATACTTTTTTGGTACATGGTCAACTGTATGTTTCGTTAGCT
The DNA here is from genome assembly GCA_949709985.1 of Luffia ferchaultella. Lineage (NCBI taxonomy): Eukaryota > Metazoa > Arthropoda > Insecta > Lepidoptera > Psychidae > Luffia > Luffia ferchaultella. The sequence continues at coordinate 9,967,043 of OX453266.1, forward strand.
TGCCATTTTCAATTATCTTTGGATATATGTACTACTAATTAAATATTTTCTATTTTACATAATTGTTGGCCATTGATTTTATCAGCTGTTTCACAACTAGTGTTTCTTCAAGTTTAACAATTTATGAGACCTTGTGGTGTTTTTTGAGTTTCCAAGTGAAGCTGCTTCAGCACAATGGTATTAATTTCATTTTGTAATTCTATTTAAGGGTTTTTACCCATTGTAATAAAAAAACAATCGGTTGACCCTGCAGGCCATCCCTGAATCTTCCCGCTATTTTCGAGATAAAAGCGCTCGAAAATATCCCTATTAGATATTGCTCAAGCTCAAAATATCGAAAATATCAAAATTTTCATCACAATATTTATTTTCTGTGCTCTCCAAGCTCAAAAATAGAATTCCCATAAATTTAGAGTTCTTCGAGCTCAAAAACCAGGGACATATTCAAAGAAAACGTTTTTTTGGAAATTTTTGAACTGCGATATCTTTTGAACGCTTTGTTTGATTTCAATGCAATTTACGGCATTCTATGCAATTTGTAAGCATAAATTTTTAGTATAAAGTAAAAAATCGATTGGTCGTAAAATCTTTAATTTATGTTAAAAAAAAAACAGTTTTCCGGAAATTTATAAACTGCGATATTTTTTGAACGCGTTGTTCGATTTTCATTTCTTTGACGGCATTCAACGCAGTTTTTTATGTACAAAAAACGCATAGAAAATTTCAAGTAGATTGTTTGGAAAATCTCAAAGTTATCTAAAAAAACGTTAAGAAAATTGTTTTTTTATTTTTTGAATATTTTTGAAACAGCTCGATTGATTGACTCAAAATCTAATCAGATCCAAGTCTCAGTAAGGCCTTTCGAACGCCGTATCGTGGGTCTTAATCGGTTGATCCGTTCTCAAGACATCGCACAACAAAAAAAGTTACATACACACACACACATGGACGTCCAGCCGAAAATAGTCAGAATGGCTTCCCAAGACCTCAAAACGTAGAGATCTGTTGAAAACACGATGTTCGGAAAATCGGATCCACACCAATAACTTCCTTTGAATAGCGGGAAGTTAAAAAAATATGACAAAAACATGCAATTAAAATAAATCTAGGTAACCGTTAGTTTCTGCCACCTACTAACTTCAAATATGAATATTAGCCCAGACCAACCGACAGATAGACAAAAGAAGCCTATGTCACTCCTGATGACTTCCTTTTAATGTCTGCAAAGTTTTATTAAAATTGGTGCCTCCATTTTGGAGATTAGTCCAAACAAACAGACAAAAAGTAGCCTAAATTACTCCTGAAATCCTTCTTTTTGATGTCTGTGAAGTTTTATGGTTGGAAAGACAGAAGACACTAAGGTTTTATATAAAAATAACAGGTTTAAATTGAAGGCCTCACAAAAAATACAGTAGAATTATGTTGTTTAGGTATACAACAAGAGGCACAAGTTAATAATGCCAGTATTCACACATGTAATGGATTATTTAATTTTTGTTTGGCTGTAGGAATGAAGTGTGACGGGTAAGTAAAATTCAGATCAGGGGTGTTGCGAATGCAGATTTTTTCACATCGGCGAAAGAGGGAATTTACAAAGCTCACATCCGCGGATGCGAATGTGGTTGCAGATCTGCACAAAAAAACTTAAGCGTGGGAAAAAAAATAAAAATTTGTCTTTTCGTTATTTAATAATAAAGTAGTGAGTGAATTACTATTACCTATTAATTAATTATTTTAGTAATTAAATTTGAATATTGGAGCATTGTATTTAATGTAAAGCGACCTGCTACACATTCGCATCCGCATCAGCTCTGCATCAAATTATGCGGATACGGATTCGGAAGTGAATGTCTAAATTGATGCAGATGTTCCGCATATTCGGATGAGGATGTAAATATTCGCAAGATCCCTGATTCAGATCATGCTATTAGTTTCTCATAACTTCAATTCTTAATACCTCACAAACGCTAAGGTAAACCACTGCACATGTGGAGAAGTCAACATTCTTAACATATGCCACTTACAGTGATCCTATTGAAAATGTTTTTTGTTGACCTAAGTATGTTTAGAAACATTTTCAATGAGAAGAGCAACTAACAGGTTTTTGTGAAATAACTTGAAATGGAAATTATTGAAATTAAATTAATTATATTATTATTATAAGAAATTATTATTAATTATTATAAGAAAATGTTCAAGAAAAAGTTGAAGAGTTGTAGAGAGAGTTGAAGAGAAAAGTTGAACATATCGTCACTGTCATTTCAAAAAGTCATCTGTTAAATTAGTTACTTTTTATCTTAGCTGTATGCGTAGTACCAAGCGTGATCTTTCATGTGTCAAAATAATTATTATAATAATAAGTACGTATACATGACAACAATGTCTAGGCCCCAAACTAAGCATTAGCTTATGTTTTGGGTACCAAGCAAAGACAACACATACATATAACAACCAAGACCCGGTCTCAGTATCAATATTCATCATATAAATACTGACCCGACCTGGGATTCGAACCCGGGACCTCCAGCTTCGTAGGCAGGCTAAGCAGCTAAGCACTAGGCTAAGCGGTTGTCATGTCATAGTAAATTGTGTTAGACGATATTAGACTTTATGTAAATGTGTTAAAGGTCTTATAATTATAAACAAAACAGTTCTTTGTTTTTTCTATTAACAGTCTGCTTTACATATGACTTTTGGAAATGACAGCGACAATATTCTATCAGTCTGAATAGAAACTGTGATATAGCAGTGGCGAGATAAAGGTTATCAGTCAACAATTGTCAAACAAATTTCTTTGTCAGTAATTATCATAAGTACATGATTCAATTGAATGTAATTAATATAATGAATTTTGAATAAATTCTTCAATGATAAAGACTGAAATGAATAAATTGGTATATACTATGCAAGTCAAATAGGAAACCACTAAAAATCTACACTGACTAGCCTGTACTTACAAATTCATAAAATTAAGTCTCAGACTTTTATTAAAAATTCAGCCAATATAGTCATTTTCATTAGAGCACTATACTAACATATGTTTATTTGGAAGTAATTAAAACCCAAACATTTTTAAAATTTTTATCTGTTTGGTTGTCTAGGCTACTCTCCAAAATGGCTGAACCGATTTCGACAGGACATTGAGTGGCAGGAGAGAACTTTTTAGAGAATATTATGGGCAAATTTTTATTGTAGAAATATTTAGGGAGAGAAACTTATGATTATTAAAACCTGAAAAACTGTAGAAACAGTAGAAAATATGAAAACCACTCAAACAAAGTCACAAGTGTTTGTTATAGGTAGCAAATCTAATTCTCATGTCCCTTGAAAAAATTATAGCACACATGTAAAATAACACACAATGTGAAATTCACTATCGGTAATGCTTATATTAAAACTTTTTGTTTTTTATTTTAAAAAAATGGGTGGGTGCTCAGACATCGGGACAATTTTAATAAACTCCCTGGACATTAAATAACAAATGAGGTCAAATCTGAGGGAACCTGGAAAACAGATTGCATGTTATATTATACCTATAAACCATACTAACCTGGACAGAAATTAAGTTGGGCTGTGTTATGAGTAACATGACATTCACATATTACAGACATACCCTTAGCATCTAGACCTAGGCAATGTTGGCACTATGGGCTTCAGCGCTTATCAACGTGGAATTCGAAGTGGGACCTTCAATGTTGAGAGGGACGTACTAATCCACTGCACCACGAAGGTAAATAGATTTGGTTCACGAAGATCGTGAACATTGGCCGGTTAACTTATGCATACATATGACCACAAAATATCACTGACCTATCGAATTTAACGTGTTTACTTATACATATTATCAATACTGATATGGTTTAAGTAAAAACGAATGGCGCACAGAGGAATAAATAGAATAAAAATTACGATGACATTTCCTTACTGGACCATTCTTCACAGTGTCTCGAAATCGGGTAATTCACTGTCGCCTCCGTCGATTGTAACACATTTTTTATTAACGTTCCAAATGTTACTTCTGCTGAATTGATATTCTATTCTATTAATACTTACAAATAAAAATCTGGGAAAACACCATTGTTTTTTCTTCTGCACAATCAGATATGCGGTGTTGTCATACTTGAGTACAACGTTTTGACCAGTTTGGATCTTGTTTAAAGTTGGTATTGTAAAACATTTTTTTAAATCAATGCGTTTAGTACAAAAATCCGAATGTAGAGTTGTTTCAATAAAAATGAAATTTAGTCAAATATTATTATTACAACTATCAGTAGGTATATTTTAAAATTGTATACGTTGAGTAACTACATATTGTAATTCAATACCATAAGCAAAAAAAAGGAAATTAAATAAATTTTATATGTACCACATGAACGAAAAATTCATTATTAAATTTATATGGTTAACCGGTAATTAAAATGTTTTTATTGTTTGATGATACGTGCCTCAAATGTCCATCATAATAGCAAAAATATGATATAGGGTCATACCAACTCTATTCGTTACACACGATGTTGGGTGCGTTCCAATATGGTTCCAACCGCATTAAAAAACTGCCACAAATGACACGGTTGCCAGTTTTTTGTTTTCCAGACAGAAAATTTCGCCAAAATCGTTTACATGTGGTGATTTAGCTATTGTCATACGTTTCAGGCGTTTTGTTTTGAGCAATATTTAGGGGCAACCGGGAGTTTGCGTTCCTGACACATGTCAATTGGGCATGACTAGTGATGGGCATTAAATAACACATAACACTATTCAAAAACATTATTTTTAATTAATTACGTTATTTGTTATTCGGTAATTATGAATTTACTCACCTTCGCGCGGTTGATGTTGTATTCTTTACTTGTGTGTAATTATATACTGGGCTGTCCCAGAAATAAAGACACAAAACAATCTTAATAATTTTTTATTAAACATTAGAATGAATTTTATAAGCTTTATGTAAACTTTAGATTTTGATGCTTTATCTGAAATGGATACGAATGAGTTAAAAAATCAGGCAAATTAACTCGTCAATTATGATCCTGAAGACTTAAACAACGACTAAGAAACATTGGAACATTAATGCATTCATTTACATAATCAGCTCAAAAATTCCTTAGCAAATTTTGAAGATGTACTCTCTGAACAAAAAATATGTTATGTTTGCATTCACGAAATATTTAAGATATTTACCGTAATGCAGATATTGCTCTACGTATTTTTTGAGCATCCCAGCAACAAATTGCTAGGAGGTAGATGTTTTCCTATCCTGAAAAAAATTAAAAGCTACTTAGGCACAAGCATGGGCCAAGATAGACTAAACGCTCTTGCATCATATTGTCTATTGAAGCTCAATTAGTCCAAAAAAATGATTTTGACGATATAATCGACGTTTTCGCACGAACCAAAGCCAGGAAGAAGAAATTGATTCTTTAAATGATAATCTAAATTAAATGTTAATTATTTAAATTTTGTAGTTAAAAATTGTATATATATAAATATGATATTTAATTTCAATGAGAATTCCCTCACAAAGCAAAAAAAAAGCGGCATGTCAAACAGGGTCTAGGGCGGCATCAAGCCTAAAGCCGCTACTGAACATAATCCGACAACATATGAATTTGGTATGCAAATGAAAATGAAATTCATTAATTGAAGGGTATTGACCGCTTATACTAAAGTCCAAACCAGTGATCCCAATGTCGCAACATTTTCCGATCATTTTTCACCGTCATTAATTTTTATTGAAAAACAATATTTCTGCTAGCTCAGTACACGTGACATCGTACGGCCCAAATACTTTGGACTCTCGAATGACACCAAACGTTTTCTCATTTGTCAAAATACAAAACGTAAAACGTATAAAATACCTAGCAACAAAATGAATTGTTACCAGTAGAAAGACCACCGCTCTTATGTACACAAGTCCCTGTCCAGACTTGTGTTCTACAATATTGTGAATAGTTTTGTATGAAAGTTCATTAAATTTGTTTTATTAGTAAATTTATTTTTGTTTTACTACAACGTCTACTGGTCGGCGAGGCGCGGCTGAGAACACGAAAACCTTCCCTTCTTTCTACAAGTAACACAGTCAGACAGATGTCACTTTTCCTAGGAAGTACAAACCCCATTTCGTTTTAACCCCCTATAATTAATGTTAATATCTATGTCAAATTTGCTGCAGCGATGCTTTTTTATCCAATTTTTCTCAAATTAATAGCAGCAGGCTTTACGACAGCTTTTCCAAATGTTTCTATTGGCCAATCGGTGTTTTAAAGATGTACCTACTAAATGATGTAAAGATATAGATTCCATCGGTAAGTATCAAATGCCTTTATTTAGCTTTTAAATACTAATAAACGAACAATTTTATTATTACGTATTTATAAACAATAGCCTACATTACACTAAAATATTAAAATTACTAAACTATGATAACACAGCCTAAAAGAAGTAAAAAATTAATTAATTTCATATTTACGTTCGTTATGGAAATTGACACCATATGTCTATTTTTATCGATATTTTATATTGACATCTTATTAATGTATTAACACGGTGTAATAATCTTCGCATAATAAAAAATCCACAGATCTTGCAGTCCCCGCAACCATCGGTTTCATTGAAAATGAACCTACTCAAATCCGATTTTCACAGATTATTTTATTTCATTGCCCCGAAGTCGTGGCATTGCCACGATTTAAACTGCAGCCTCTGATATCCTTAAACGTTTTGAACTCGATAATGAAGCATTCGATCGAATACAGGCCGAAAGGCGATCTTGTTGTGGAGAAAGGTCGCCTCAGGTTCGTCGCCGTTCAAATGAAACCAGAGTTTAACAAACAAAAGGAATACACTTATATTATCTAAAATGAGTTCTGGCAGGTACATGGGCGCGCGCCGGCCGGTGGTCTGTCTGTCGGTCCGCGCGCAGTGAAAGCGAAGTCGTACGCAGACGACTGTCACCTAATATGAAAAGCGCAAAGCGCTAGGTACAATTTTATGATTCCAACTGATTAAAATACTATCATGAATGTTCTAAAAGATTCGAACGTGAGCTCAAACTAAATGCGCATAAAATAAATAATGGACAGGCCTGTCGTTCGAGTGATGCGTCGAAGCGGGTACGTGCCGCCCCGGTGCACAAGAAAACTGGCTCCGCTCCTCCGGTCTTCGGGCTGCCGCTTGCTGGTCGTTCTTCTGCCGCGGCCGTCCGCTGCTCCTCGCGCGTGGCTCGGCTGTGTCCGTAGTGAATTCAGAGTAGCCGAATATGCGTTCTAATTTTATGGTTAAATTACAATACCAGGTTGCGGAAGATGCGGTTCCGCATCCGATCCTAAATTCGGCGATGCGGCGTCCCACCGGTCGATCCGTTACTCGCTCAGTCCGCGCGCGCGCTACCCTCTACCTGCCACTCTTCTACTCCTCTATCAGTCGGGTACTAGTGGATGCCCGCGCGCCCCCTGCTTCTGATCTTCTATATGGCTTTCAAAAAAAAGCAACACTAAAAAACTGAAATAGGCTTTTCTAAATTTATTTTTACCGATTCTGTCTGTACTTCAAAATGGAAAAAAAAACCTTTTAAAAGATTTTCGTAGTCTAACTATGTGTACATCAAAAACTAGGAACTCAGGAATGGGTTGAGATTTAAAGTTTTAATTAATGAAAACAAGAAATGTCTGTCCTCCTGGTCTATTAATACTAATTTAAACTAGCTCAATGTAATAAATATAATTAATAATGGCTTTCAAAAAAAAGCAATACTAAAAAACTGAAATAGGCTTTTCTAAATTTATATGCATTTACGGATTCTGTCTGTACTCCAGAATGAAAAAAAAAACGGAAACCTTAACTGTACATCAAAAACCAGGAACTCAGGAATGGCTTAAGGTATAAAGTTCTAATTAATCTGAACAATAAATGCCTGTCCTCCTGGTCATGTAATACCAATTCAAACTAGCTCAAAAACAAGGCTTTCAAAAAAAGTGTACCTGAAAGTAAGCTTAACTAGGCTTTTTCTAATAATTCGTTATTCTGTACTTCAAAATGAAAAAAAAAAACGAAGCCCTAAAAAGTCAATTTCGTTGTCAGACTATCTGTTAATCAAAACCAGGACCTCAGGAATGGCTTGAGGCATAAAGTTCTAATTAATCTAAACACTAAGTGTCTGTGCTCCTGGTCATTTAATACCAGTTCAAACTAGCTCAATGTAATAAAAACAAGGCTTTCAAAAAAAGTCTAACTAAAAACTTAACTAGTCTTCTTTTAATATTTTGTACTTCAAAATGAAAAAAAAAAAAAAAAAAAAACAAAGCCTTAAAAGGTTGATTTCGTTGTCGAACTATCTGTGCATCAAAAATCAGAAATTCAGGAATAGCTTGAGGTATAAAGTTGTAATTAATCAAAACACTAATTGTCTGTCCTTCTGGTCATTTAATACTAATTCAAACTATTTCAAAAGTACTTACTAAATAGGCTTCTTACTAAAAATTAATTTTGTTAAGACTTCAAATTAAAAGAAAAAACGGAACCCTAAAAAGACGTTGTCCGACCAATTTTCGTTGTCCGACTAAATAAAAAACCAGGAACTCAGGAATGGCTTGAGGTATAAAGTTCTAATAAATCTCAACACTAAATATCTGTCCTCCTGGTCATTTAATGCCAATTCAAACTAGCTAGTATACAATCATTTAAAAAAAAATTAAATTAACTAAAACAATACTAAATTTACTTATTTTTATTACGATTCGTACTTCATTCAAAATATTAAAAAAAACGGCCTAAAAGATTTTCGTTGTCTAACTATCTGTACATCAAAAACCAGGAACTCAGGAATGGCTTGAAGTATGAAGTTCTAATTAACCTCAACAGACATTTATATGTCTGTCCTCCTGGTCATTTAATACCAATTCAAACTATTTCAAAAGTACTTACTATAAAAATTACTTACTAAAAATTACTTATTAGTCGCGTAGCCAGAGAAAAATTACTTACGATAATTCCAAGGATCTTCGTTTTTGGTGAGTGGATAGATAAAGTGCATTCTGAGCTATTGTCAAAAAGTTAGAAGTTTTAGGGCTGTGCTGGGTGTGGCTAGGTATTTATTAATATTTCGTGTAGCACGCTGTATATAGATTTAAAATTTGAAATTTTGATTGGGGCATAGTGAGAACTAACTTAACCTTGCGTTGTAAATTTTTTAGAAAAATAACATAAGGGATATTACGAAAATTAAATAAAAATAACAGTCTGGTCGTGGGACATTAAATTTCATAAAAAAGTTTTTATAATTCTAAAGCTGTTCCTTTTTTGATAAGTAGATAGACAAAGTGGATTGTGAGCTATTGTCAAAAAGTTAGAAGTTTTAGGGCTGTGCTAAGGGTGTAACTAGGTATTTCTTAATATTTCGTGTAACACACTGTATATAGAATTAAATTTGAAATATTGATTGGTTTTTAATTAGAACTATCTTAACCTCATATTGTAAAATTTTTAGAAAGATAACATAAGGGTACTACGAAAATTTAAAAAAATAAGTTGGTCGTGGGACATTACATTTCATAAAAAAGTTTTGATAATTCTAAAGCTGTTCGTTTTTTAATGAGTGGATAGATAGAGTGCATTGTGAGTTATTATTAGTAGGATTAACATTTCAAATTTTAATTCTATATACACTGTGTTACACGAAATATTAAGGAAAACCTAAGCCATTCCCTTAGCACAGCCCTAAAACTTCTAACTTTTTGACAGTAGCTCACCATGCACTTTATCTATCCACTCACCAAAAACGGACAACTTTAGAATTATCAAAACCTTTTAGTAAAATTAAGTGTCCCACGACCGGACTATATTTTGTTGACTTGAAATAAAAAAAAAAACGGAACCTAAAAACATTTCGTTGTCCGACCAATTTTCGTTCTCCGACTAAATAAAAAACCAGGAACTCAGGATTGTATAAAGTTCTAATAAATCAAAACACTAAATGTCTATCCTCCTGGTCAATTAATGCCAATTCAAACTAGCTCTACTATTAAAACCATTTCAAAAAAAGGCATTTAAGGCTTTTTCTAAATATTTATTACGGATTCATTCAAAATATTTACAAAAACGGAACCTAGATTTTCGTTGTCTTATCTGTACATCAAAAACCAGGAACTCAGGAATGGCTTGAGGTATAAAGTTCTAATTAATCCTGGTTATTTAATACCAATTCAAACTAGCATAAAAAAGGCTTTCAGCTTAACTAAAAACTTAACTAGGCTTTTCTAAATAACTTATTTTATTACGATTCTGTACTTCAAAATAAAAAAAAAACCTAAAAGGTTGATTTCGTTGCCGAACTATTTGTACATAAAAAACTAGAAACTTAGGAATGGCTTGAGGTATAAAGTTGTAATTAATCAAAACACTGAGTGTCTGTTCTCCTGGTCATTTAATACAAATTCAAACTATTTCAAAACTAAAAATAGGCTTACTAAATAAAAATTACTTTATTTTGTTACTTCAAATTTAAAAAAAAAAGACGTGTGGCACTCGAGGACTGCCGCGGTAAAGCTATTGCATACATTTTGTATCAACTTATGCAATTATAATTATTTATTTATTTTATTTATGCAGTATTAAATCTGAGTTACTCCTAGTCGCGCCTAAAGAAGTTTTACTTCAAAAACAAAGAAAAAGAAATACTGCATAAATAAAATAAATAAATAATTATAATTGCATAAGTTGATACAAAATGTATAATAGCTTTACCGCGGCAGTCCTCGAGTGCCACATGTCTTTTTTTTATTAAATTCTTGTCATTGGGCAGCAAGTAACGATGCAAACATCCCACGCATTTCTTCCTTAAATGCGGACAACTCATTGTTACCAGTACAAGTGCTAGGCTGCGATAAATCAGAGGGACTGTCGTGTTCTTTTCTCTTTTTCGCACGAACGAAGACAGAGTTTGGTGGGGTAAACAGTTGGTTCAAGCATAATCGAGTCGTTCAAGTTTGATTCGGACAAAGACTTATTCATATTGCCACCTTGTACTAGGAGAACAACAAGCACGTGGAGATTATATTAATAAATTATGTGGTCCCAGTCACAGACAATTTTGTCTGTGGTCCAGCGCGACAATGGCGCGATTCCGTGCATAGTGGTATTATAAACGCTGTGCCAGGATCGCATAAATTAGAGGTAGTTCGGTCGAAGCACACTCACGGAAGTAGGAGACGCACACGACGACGAGGCGGCGATAGGCGTATGCACACGCACCGAGCACGAAGTGACGTAATCACTCTTAACGATTTATGCACTCCTATTTTCTTGCACTGATTATGAGCGTGAGGTTTTTTTCGTTACGTAATTTCTCGATTCGCTCCCCGCGCTCAAAGGCCCGCGATAGAAGCTATGCAATAGCTTAATAAAAACAAAGCCCTAAAAGGTTGATTTCGTTGTCGAACTATCTGTGCATCAAAAACCAGGAACTACGGAATGGCTTGAGGTATAAAGTTCTAATTAATCAAAACGATAAATGTCTGTCCTCCTGGTCATGTAATACCAATTCAAACTAGCTCTATGTAATAAAAAACAAGGCTTTCAAAAGAAGTCTAACTATAAACTTAACTAGGCTTTTTCTAATATTTTGTACTTCAAAATGAAAAAAATAAATAAATAAAAACGAAGCCCTAAAAGGTTGATTTCGTTTTCAGACTATCTGTGAATCAAAACCAGGACCTCAGGAATGGCTTGAGGCATAAAGTTCTAATTAATCAAAACACTAAGTGTCTGTGCTCCTGGTCATTTAATACCAGTTCAAAAAAAAAAGTCTTTCAAAAAAAGTCTAACTAAAAACTAAGGCTTTTTTAACTTATTTTTTTACGATTCTGTACTTCAAAATGAAAAAAAAATAAAAAAACGAACATATCGCGTGTGTGTGTTTGTGTGTATAAAAGAGGGCTACTTTTAATATCGCTCATTTTAATATCAAAAATTTAGGTTATCTTTATAGCAGTATTATATTTTCAATTCAAAATTAATACTGCATTTGTGCTGCATTTGTGATAATAATAAAATGTATGTATATAAATTACTCACTCATTTTCTTTCACTATTTTTTCGTGACTTTCTTCATTAATAATAAATGCACTTTGTTCATTCATATTCAAAACACTTTTATATTATTTGACGTTAATAAATTATGTGGGTCCCAGTCACAGACAATTTTGTCTGTGGTCCAGCGCAACAATGGCGCGATTCCGTGCGTAGTGGTAAGCGCAGTAAGTACCAGGATCGCATAAATTAGAGGTAGTTCGGTCTACGTGCATAAAGTGACGTAATCACTCTTAACGATTTATGCACTCCTATTTTCGTGCACTGATTATAAACGTGAGGTTTTTTTCGTTACGGAATTTTTCGATTCGGTCCCCACGCTCAAAGGCCCAAGCTATGCAATAGCTTAAAAACGGAACCCTAAAAGATTTTCGTTGTCTATCTGTACATTAAAAACCAGGAACTCAGGAATGGCTTAAAGTATAAAGTTCTAATTAATTTAAACAATAAATGTCTGTCCTCCTGGTCATGTAGGTAATACCAATTCAAACTAGCTCAATAATAAAAAAACAAGGCTTTCAAAAAAAGTCTAACTAAAACTAGGCTTTTTCTAACATTTTGTTATGATTCTGTACTTCAAAATGAAAAAAAAAATTAAATAAATAAAAACGAAGCCCTAAAAGGTTGATTTCGTTGTCAGACTATTTGTGAATCAAAACCAGGACATCAGGAATGGCTTGAGGCATAAAGTTCTAATTAATCAAAACACTAAGTGTCTGTCCTCCTGGTAATTTAATACTAATTCAAACTATTTCTAACTAAATAAAAACTAAAAAAATAGGCTTACTAAAAATTATATTTTGTTACGACTTTAAATTTAAAAAAAAAACGGAACCCTTAAAGAAGACATTTCGTTTTCCGACCAATTTTCGTTGTCCGACTACATCAAAAACCAGGAACTCAGGAATGGTTTGAGGTATAAAGTTCTAATAAATCAAAACACTAAATGTCTGTCCTCCTGGTCATTTAATGCCAATTCAAACTAGCTGAGATAACCATTTCAAAGGCTTTTCTTAAATACTATTTTTATTACGATTCTTGTAATATTCAAAATATTAAAAAAAACGGAACCCTAAAAGATTTTCGTTGTCTAACTACCTGTAAATCAAAAACAAGGAACTCAGGAATGGCTTGAGGTATAAAGTTCTAATTAATCAAAACAATAAATGTCTGTCCTCCTGGTCATTTAATACCAGTTCAAACTAGCTCAATGTAATAAATGGCTTTCAAAAAAAAGCAATACTAAAAAACTGAAATAGGCTTTTCTAAATTTTATATATCATTATGGATTCTGTTTGTACTTCAAAATGAAAAAAAAACGGAACCCTTAACTGTACAACTCAGAATTCAAACTATTTCAAAAGTACTTATTACTAAAAACTAAATTAAATTAAATTGCCCCGAAATCGTGGCATTGCCACGATTTAAACTGCAGCCTCTGATATCCTTAAACGTTTTGAACTCGATAATGAAGCATTCGAACGAATACAGGCCGAAAGGCGATGACCGTAATGTTAACAAGTTCCGAATCGTCCATAAAATCTAACATGTGATGTCAAATTTCTTGTTCGATTTCCAATTGATATCCAAAATTTTGGTCTCAAACTGTAGCTACCGACGCCCTCTAACCTTTTGTGTAACACTTTGAAGTGATCCGACAAATACCCTCTGAAATATAGTAAAATAATTTCTCTTACAATTACCAACCGATTTCCAAAAACTTGGTCTCAAACCGAAGCTACATTAATGGCCAGGATACCATTTTTTTTATTTTCGATATCGGTCCCCGTTCTCGAAATAATTTGGATTTAGTAAAAAAAAATCCGAAAAAAACCCCGATTTTTTTACATTTTCCCAATTTTTTCATAAACTGCCAAACTGATTTCCAAAATTTTGGTGTCATCCGATGCGCAACTAAATTATTAATCTTTTAAAATCCTTAAAATCATAACTAGACCCCATACCCTCGGAGTTATGGCTAAAAATGCGTCTCCCGTGAAATGGATATGATAGTCATTTTCAATGACAAAACAGGTCAAAGGCAAGTCCGACTCGTATAAACACGGTTCATATTTCTTATAACGCTTCCTTTCATTTGATGTATTACTGAATTGAATTTTTTTCTAATTTGCGTTTCAAAATGAGAATTGATTTATCGTTTGGATTTTTCTGTTATCATTTAAACTATGCATTTCTCATAACATGTTTTTTATTTATTATGTCACATGGTGAATGCACTTACAAACGTTTTTTTAATTTGCCAGCTAAAATTGATCCCCAATATCAAAATAGTTTATTAATTGTATACGTTCCTAATTAGCCCACAAAACTTTCTATTTGTGCCAAAAATCAAGTTCTTTTTGTCTAATAGACTCAGAGAAAATAGGCTGTGATCGACGGATAAGCATAGGCACCAGAAAAATGATTCTTTGTGGGTTCCGTTTTTGCAAATCGGATGCACGGAATCCTAAAAATTGTAATTTACATTGCCTCAATTTTTTGGCTTACTAAATTGTTCCGTTATAATTTATTGATCACTAGTTTGTTTCGTAAATGTTGACCGCTCAGTTATTAGTAACTCTAATTTAGGTTCTGGTTTCGAACCTCACTCTATCATTTATTTTCTGAATATTTGTTCCGGGTCATAATCAATCAGTGTTTGTGTTGTCGTTGTTTGTACCCAATACTTATTACTAATATACCGTAAACTAAAATAATGTACATGTTTATAGAAATACCTATTGTTGTATATTGATGTGGCAACACTGAAAGCAGTAAAAGGAGATTCTGTGACAAGGGATACAAAAAAGCGTCTGTGAGTTGTGGACGTCGTCATGCTCTGTGGACGTCGTGGTTCGTGGTGACAATAATATTACTTACAAGTGATACGAAATTAGACATCCTAATTATATAGGTATATGTATAATAAAAGTAAAATCTTCATAATAAAGTTTTATTAAGATATATAACACCTAGGTATATATTTTATTACTACAATCAATAGAAATATTTAACTTTAAATATATCGATAACGTTGTTGGCTACGCACTTTTTACCTTCATATGCTTCATATCATAACGTAGCCCACGTTCCTTCATATGCAGCAATAATGATTTTGTATCAGCTTTTTCTTTCTAACGCTTTATTCTACATGTTAGAACAAGTTAAGCATATGTAAAATTTACATTCCTTCTAAGCTTTAGTAATTGTTCTGAGGTTTGGACTTTGGAGCATGGACGTAATACTAGGTTCAGGACAGTGCACTCGGCTTAGCGAAACAAGGAGATGAAATAGCGAGGTCCAAGTCCCTTTGTCTCTTTTTTTCTAGGGCGACAATAATTTATTTTTATTTTTTTCTTCTCTCATCTTGACTTTTGTTGCTTCATGCTCTATAATAACAAGTTTACTTAAAAAGAACGAATAAATGAGAAAAGAGGACAAATATCTAAATAGCGGACGTGCGTGATGGAAAAGTTGGCAGGTAAAAATTAGGAGAAATATTTAAAGTAAAATCAAATTGCCGACACCATCAAAAACTGTCAATTATTAACAACAATTGCGTGTTGAATCACGTGGTTTCATAGCCATGCAAAGAACGAAAATTATTCACAAAGTAATCAAAAAGTGCATTAAGTCAAGTCAAGTGCGTAATCCAGAAAAGAATCAGAAATCAATAACTCTGATCAAACTTATGATTTTGATTCGTTATAAGTTCTGTATATAGTATCTACACTATCTTCTATTATTAGGAAACTTTTTTATATTTATCAAAACATAGTTTAAGAAAGTTAGTCACTAAAAGCGGCAACCCACATTAAAATATGATCCGTAGGCAGAAGATTAACAACTCCAAAATAAATTGTGAAACAGTTAGAACTCTTAAAAATCAAAGCTTCAAAGATAGATAGACACCTTAATAACCTTAATAAATTAGCGACAGGCTCCTCTTATATACAATACCGCTTTGAATCCAAATATATGATTCGATCACAGTAATAAAGGTACTTAGATTGTGATTAATAATTAGATGGCCGACCGCCTCTATTTACAAAATAGTTAGGTCCCACATGAAAAAGAAGCCAAGCAAGTGTCTAAACACGCTGCACAGAAGATTGGGAATTTTCTAAATATCAATGTTTAAAATATTTTTCTCATAAATTTCGTTACGCTTTACTGCCTTATACGAACGTGGGAACCTAAAAATATAACTTTGTACAGGTGACCAGCTCCTTTCCTTTCCAAAAAAAATCCAACAATCCCAAAAAAGTCCATTGATCCGGCGGATAAAAACTCATTTAAAATGCTCAAGCCTCCGAAACAGTATTTCTAGGGCCAAAATCTCTTGCACTTGAGCGCTGGTGCGGATCTCAGAGATAAGAAATATTTCTTAGGTTAAAAAAAATTTCGTGACAAAAAGTAGCCAATGTCACTTCTGACAACGCCCTATTCATATCTGTAAAGTTTCACTTAAATCGGATCAACAGTTTCGGAGATTAGCCGGAACAGACAGACAGACACTACGATTTTATTTATGTGGAAGGTGGGTTTATTACTTGTCTCGCATTTAACTAAGGGAAAATACAGTTTCCGTAATGACGTTAATACTTTTATTTTATAAATTACAAGCAAATCGCAAATTATTATTAGAAACCTGTCAAAAACTTGTTTTTGGTTCTCTCCTCGGTACTGTTTTAAATTCAACAATGTAAGATATATTACAGACCTGTTTTTTTTTGTATACTATATTTGAAGTTACCTGTGAAAAAATTTGTCACAACCACCCACTGATTCTCTTCAACAGTAGGTATCTTATACAACGCTTTTTAACCATTTTTCAATGGAGATATGAAGAATATATTTAAAACTTAAACCAAAAAACTAATACAGCAGAAATTTTCACAAACCCAGTAATTTCTATTGACAAGTTGTTTTAGCTTACTAACTAATAAAACCAAAAGTAACACTTTTTAATGCTAGTACTAACGTGATAACGTTTTAGGTCACATTTGGGACGGTGAACGTTTTGATCCATTGTCATCATACGATATCGATATAATAAGACGAATCACATACTGTATATGTAACAACCATAATCAATTTCGTGATGGGAAACAAATCGTACTACATGCCGCGATCGGTCGAATGATCATCGTCCTGTTTACGGTGGGTCATCTGTCTATATAATGAATGTTGCTTTGTATTTTTTATTATCTATGTGTTTCTATATCATCCATGATCATCCTACGCTGAAACATTTGCCTACGCTGGACTGATTCCTGCTGCTGACTCCTTTTCGCACTCATGTAGTTAGACATTTTAGATTTTCCGTATGATGCTCCATTGGTATTTTTGTGGGTAACTACTATGCTATTCTATAAATTTAAACATATTTTTTACTATATCAGAATATCTTTGTTTTTAACATAGTATTTTAAATTTGCACTGCAAAAAAACTGGATATTTTGAATCCATTACCTATTTTCAATTTTCATAAAAAATTCCTACTAACATAAGAAAATATTATGGTCACCTTAGTAATATGACGTCAAAAACTTCAACTTTGACAATATACACGTCAAAATTCTCCGAATTCTTGTTTTAGTTGCCAGTATAAAACCATAAATTACGACATCCTTTTTAAATATAACTGAAAATTTTTATAAATGTGTAAAATGTAACATATGAACTTCCAAAAATATTATTATCATCCGAATACCAAAACATATAAAATACCAGAAGTCACAGAAAACAGATATTAGACGAGTATTCATATATATAAAAATCGATAATGAACCTACTAGATGAAATATTTTTTTTTAGAAAGGGACAAACGGACTCTCTGGTAGCTGTCTCCTACAACCTAATTTTGCCTCCTTGCGGCATACCTTATAAACCTTATTAAGCGTAACGCAAAGGTTTCATTTTTGGATTATACAGTTTCGGAAGTGCACAATCCTGAACCGTAGTAGGTATATTACGTCCATGAATATTACCTATCTATGAGTAGGTATGCAAAATATCTACCTACTAGTAACTTTTCCGTATACAGTTTCCTTATTATATAAGGAATCATAAATTTTATACTAATGACAAAACACTTTCAGCGTTTTCAATTTCATTATACTTAGGTACATTTCGACAGGAGGGATATGTGGAAAAGTGTCCCTACTAATATGTATAAGTGGAAAAATATTCCATTCTTCCATACTGGTATGGATGATCTGGTATGGATAAATGGAACAGGCGAACGGGCAATACCTTATAGGCGCCTGTTGACCTAGAAGAATCATTAAATTTGACAAGGAGCAAGATATTACAGCTCAAGTAAAAGAATAAATTCGAATATCGTTATTTTGTTCCTATGTGACATAGAAAATATTTTTTAAAATATTTTTGAAGTAAAACTTCTTAAGGCACGACTAGGGAGTAGCTCAGATTTTTTTCTGACGGAAGTAACATTTATTCTGATGGTATGACGCTTACAATAGTCTGTGTAGTTTCCGCTATTTAAAAATAAATGGCGTGCGACGGTAGATATGTCTATCCGTCGATAGGTTATTGAGACGACAAAACTATTCAATGGATAGAATTTCTTACCCTAGTATGGTTAGGCCGTCGATAGGTAGGTAATTGGGTTTGGCTGTTAGAGATTTTTAAAAAACTTTGCAATTTAAAAAATAATAATTTGGATTGGTCGTAAGCATATGTCATATACTCCAGGCTTCTTGACTTATATGCCAGCTAGTGGCAAATATTATAATCAATTAGGATTATTTATTTCCAAATTTTCAAACGGTTCAATTGTGAATAGCAAAGTGAATAAAAATTTAACAGTTTAAAAAAAAAATTAAAATTTGCAAAGTTTTTTAAAAATCTCTAACAGCCAAACCCAATTACCTATCTATCGACGGTGTAACCATACTAGGGTAAGAAATTCTATTCATTGCATAGTTTTGTCGTCTCAATAACCTATCGACGGATAGACATATCTACCGTTGCACGCCATCTATCGACGGGAGGCCCCGGGAGGGTCGATAGCTTACCAGAGTTAGATTTTTGTATGAAAATGACACTTCGTGCGTCCCAATATACTTCTGACAGCTGTTGAAGGATAGAATTTATTACTGAGGATAAACATGCGGCCTATCTGTCAAATGTGATGGTTTACCTATCTATCGTCTGCTATCATCAAATAAAAATTCGCTAAATTACTTTTATCCTAATATTTTGAAACCAATATCTATTTAATTTAGTTGTAATTTAGTGTGAAAATGTCTACGTCCAGTGAAAGCGATTCTGATTTCGAACTTTCACAAGAATTGTCAGACTGGGATAGTAGCGAAGAATCATCTCATATTTGTTATTATAAAACGTACAAAAAAAAATTCAAAGTTTTACTTCAATCGCGCGTAAAGGTTACACGCACACACTTTTTAGTTGAAATATGGGTTTACGGGGTTACGGGGTTATTCTATTATACGTTTACAACTGTACGGAACCCGCAAGATCCGAGTCTCATTAGCACTTGGTCACTTTTTTCCTTTAACTCCAAAACCACGACTACCTGGGAAAACACGAACTTTGTAGTAAGTACGTAATTACTTTTATCGCGATTAAAATGATGAGAACGGCTGATGTGTAAAACTTTTTGACTTTGTTTTATGGTTAGCAAGTCGTGATAGCCGAGTGGTAACGAGCCTATCTTCTTGTTTAGAAGGCCGTGGTTCTAAACCCAGGGTATGTACCGATGAGTTTTTTCTAACGTACATAACTATCACTGATTGTGCCTCGGCGAGCATGTGAAGCCGTCGGTTCCGTTTGCCGTCAACAGATAGCAGTCGTTACAATCCACCAACCAGCATTGGAGCAGCGTGGTGGATTAAGCTCCAAGTTCCCTCATCCCGAGGGAAACCCTAAGTCCCGGTAATGGGGTATTAATGGGCTGATGTTACCTTTTACTACTGTTTTATTTTTGTCTATGCTCAGGTTTATGGAAGTGAAGTGTAGTGAATTTTTGACGTGTAAACATATCAACTCTCGCCTCAGAGTAGTAATCTCTGAATGGGAATTCGAGCATCAGCGTTAGACGGCAAGAGTTAACAATGGCCTTTTCTAATAGTTCCTTATATATACTTTTTTTTTTGACTAGTTCTGTAGTTATTTAAATAAGAAATGAAGGATATCTTATATATAAAAATGTAATGAAGCATTTACATGTCTCGCTTAAATACAAAAACGGCTGGAACGGTTTGGCTAATTTTGGTTTTGAAATATTTCTGGAAGTCCAAGGAAGGTTTAAAAGCTTAGAAATGTGAAGAAATTGCAAAGAAAAACAAAAATACAGTAAAAACGACAACTTCATTCTTCTATACAAACTGTTCGTACCTGTCAAACAAGGTGCATTCAAAAATCAATTTCTTTACTCTTATATAGGCTATCACGGAAACGGCTCTAATGATTTACATGAAATTTTGTATTTGGATAGATAAAATTCCAAAACAAGTTTTTGAATAGGGTTTATGGTTATTAAGCACCAGGGGGCGCTGCGGTAAATATGTAGGTATCTTCGAAACGACTGGACAGATTTTTTGATTTTTGCATTTCGTGAGTATCACCTGCGAATAGATAATTAAATAAGTTGTGCAATTATGGGCCACCAGGGGGCGTTGCAATAGATATGTATCTTCAAAACGGCTGTGACGATCTTGACGCGGTTTTTTATGTTACATATATATTACTGTTTGATATAAAAATTGATGCCATTGATATTGCGCACGTCCATGGTAATACTACATTCATCTTAAACACTTTGCTTCCAGCCGTTGAGTATTGTATGATGTATGTGTAACATCGTGTCTATGGTGGTTTGGGTCTAGATGATCATTTTGGACAAGTGGTGTCTATGACTGGTGTGTGGCAATGAAAAACGATGATGTAATCACTTTTGATCTTTCTTATAATAAAATATCTACAAATGATTCAGTTGTAATTATTATACATTTTGAATATCAAAATGTTACATGGTGTCAGGTGTAAACATTAAAACTCGAGTGCAAATTCTGTTTTGTATTAAAAGCCGAGCCAAGGTGCATCGGGCAAAAAAAAAAAAATATAAAATACGAATATGGCTGATAACAAGGAATATGTGCGTGCTGTATCAAGATTTAACTTTGATGCCGACAATCTGAGCCTGGAATGGTCAAGCTGGTCAGAAGAATTTGACATCTACCTAATTGCGGCGAAAAAGAATACCGAGTCAGATCCTATAAAGATTGCCACCTTGTTGAATCAATTAGGCCCTCGTGGAATAGAAATCTACAAAACCTTCTCTGTAAAAGACAAAAAGGTGACTGAATATGATAAATTAATTGAAGCATTTACAAACCATTTTCAACCATTAAAAAATACACTCTATGAACGTTATAAATTTTATAAAATGACATGGAAAAAAGAGCAAAATCTGATGCAATTCATAATAGAATTACAAACAGCCGCAGCTTCTTGTGAATTCAGAGAGGAGCAACTCATGGTCAGAGATAAATTGTTACAAAATTTAAACGACAAAGTTCTAATAAATAAATTATTAGAAATAGGAGGTAGCCTGTCATTGCAAAAAGCAGTGGACATCTGCAAGTTGCACTTAATTAGAAGTGAACAATCAAAAGACATCAGTACTAATTTTACCACTACCTCTACCCCTGTTGAAGTTGATAGAATCAGTCAGGAAAAAACAAATAAAAAACTGACTATGTCAAAATTTAAATGTGGCCGATGTGGGCTTGAACACCTGCCTAGGAAATGTCCGGCCTACAATAAACAATGCGCATATTGCAAGAAACCTAATCATTTTGTCAGCTGCTGCAAGAAAAAGCAACAAGGTCCAGATGTAAACATGATTAACGAGGAGTCGTCATCATCATCATCGTCTGAAATAAACTATGATTTACACTCTGTTTCCAAAAATAATGTAAGTGAATGGTCAATTAAGGGTAAAATTAACAATAGGAAAATTAAATTCAAAATTGACACTGGCGCCCAAGTAAATATTCTGTCTCTATCATTATTAAAATGTATTGTTAATAATGATAAACCGAACATGTCTGTAACAAATGTAAAATTATTAACTTATGGTAAAAATGTATTAAAACCCTGTGGTGTAGTGACATTACAAACTGATTTCAAACATATCACATCTAATTTAGAATTCATGGTTGTCGATATAAATGATAAATCAATTTTAGGATTGAAATCTTGCATTGAGTTAAATATTGTTAAAAGAGTAAATTCTGTATCAAATTATAACAATATGAAATCTAAGGAGAGCATAATTTCTACTTATAAATCTGTATTTTCAGGTATAGGTTGTTTCATGGGTGCTCCACTGCATATTAATTTAATAAAAGATGCCAAAGCTGTCTGTCACAACTATAGGCGAGTTGCCAAAAATCTGATGCCCAAATTAAAACTGAAATTATCTGAATTAATAAAGCTAGGTATAATTGAAAAAGTAGATGGCCCATGTGAATGGCTAAATCCTTTGGTAATTGTAGAAAAAAATAATGGTTCATTAAGATTATGTCTTGATCCGAGGGAATTGAATAGTCAAATATTACCAATAAAATTTCATATTCCCAAACAAGAAGAAATATTGAGTGATCTCAATGGTAAGAAATATTTTTCTGTTATTGACCTCAAGGACAGCTTTTATCAAATCTGTCTGGATAAAGAATCATCCAGAATTTGTACTTTTGGAACTCCTTATGGCAACTACTGTTTCAAACGCTTACCATTTGGCATTAAAATTGCCTCAGAGGTTTTTCAAAAAAAGAATTTTGAGGTATTTGGTCACATAAAAGGCATAAAAATTTACATTGATGATATAATAATAGCAGCAGATTCTGAATCTGAGCATAATAAAATTTTGCATGAGGTTCTCGAAACGGCAAAAAAGAACAACATCACTTTTAATGTAGAAAAATTTCAGTTCATGGTACAGAAAATAAAAATATTAGGTCACATTATATCTGAAAAGGGCATTCAAATAGATCCCGACAGAATCACGTCCATTGTTAACATGCCTGCACCAAATGATAAGTCAGCTCTGATGCGCTTTCTGGGCATTGTTAAATACTTAAATAATTTCATACCTAACTTGTCTGCAATTACGGCCCCATTACGTGAATTAACAAAAGATAATGTACCATGGCAGTGGAGTAACGAATGCTCTGAATCTGTAAAGGTGTTAAAAAAAATTTTATCTAGTGATCCTGTACTCACTCACTATGATGATACTGAACCAATAGTCATACAAACGGACAGTTCAAAGGATGGCCTAGGTTCCGTATTACTTCAAAATGGAAAACCCATAGCCTATGCCTCCAGATCTTTAACGAAATCTGAGCAACGCTTTGCACAAATCGAGAAAGAATTTCTGGCTATTTGTTTTGCATGTGAACATTTTCATTATTACATATATGGCCGACCAGTAACAATACAGACAGACCACAAACCTTTGATTACAATTATCAAAAAAGATATTAATAAAGTTCCTAGTCGATTGCAGCGAATGTTGATTAAAGTCTTCAAATATGATATAAGCCTATTGTATGTTCCTGGTAGGCAGATGCTAGTAGCTGATGCCCTGTCACGTGCTGTAATAAAATCTGAAGTGAAAGATGACATTGAATTATCATATGTCATACACTCTGTCATTGCTAGCATTATGCCAAAGGAAAAAGTAGATTTATTTGCTGAACATACAAAATCTGATCCTATTTTAAGTAAAGTTTTAGAACATATTTCTTCAGGTCAGTGGCCAAGTAAAATTGACCATGGACTTGTCCCATATTCTCATATTAAAAGTGAGATCTGTGTAGTAGATGGTTTGTTAATGTTTGGAGACAAGATAATTGTTCCTGAAAAATTGAAAGACTTTTGTTTGAAACATCTACATGAAGGCCACCTAGGAATAAATAAATCTATAAGAAAGTTAAAAAAAGTAATGTTCTGGCCTAACATGTCCAATGATATACAAAATTACATTAATTCATGTTCTACATGTCAAAAATATAAAGTCAACAATGCTAGAGAACCAATGATAAGTATGCCGTTAGCTAAACGACCTTGGTCCAAGTTAGCTATGGACATTTTAGAATATGAAAGCAAAAGCTACTTGATAGTGATAGATTACTATTCAAAGTGGATTGAAATGTTTCAATTAAGAAATAAATCTGTTCAAGAGATTATAAGTAAATGTAGAATAATGTTTGCTACACATGGTTTTGCCGATGAGATCATTTCAGATAATGTTCCATTTAACAGCAAAGACTTCATTGAATACTTATCTGACTGTAACACAAAACTAACAAATAGTAGTCCTAACTATCCTCGTGGTCATGGTCTTGCTGAAACTGCAGTGAAAATCTGTAAAAACATGTTGCGCAAATCTAAATGTAGTGCTGAAGTATATGACTGTTTATTTGCTTATAGAAACTGTGAACTCCCTGGAATAGGATTCTCTCCATCACAATTGTTGTTTAATAGAATACTTAAAGATAAGTTAATTTTGAATGAAAAATTGTTACATGCTCAAATTCCAAATGAGAGGTTGGTGAGAAAGAATATGAAAAATTCGCAGTGTCGTCAAAAATATTACTATGACCGTGGAACAAGAAATCTGTGTAAATTAAATAATAATGATGATGTTCAATTTAAACTAGGTGCAGGATGGTCAAGAGGCAAAATTGTAAATCCATCTGATACGCCTCGCTCTTGGTTAGTTCAGTCTGAAAATGATAAATTATATAAACGAAATAGGCAACACATTGTGAAAATCCCTAATACAACAAGTTATACTGAAAACCATGATTCTACAATAATTCCATCATCTGGAAGTAGTTATAGTCTTCGTGATAGGTCCAAAATAGGTAAACCTGTTCGTTTTGCTGACTAGTTGTAAGACATATTGAATCATTATGGTTATTAACTGCTTGATCAATGTTTCTCTAAAATCTTTCATAATTGTAATATGGTAGTAATCTTATATATATAATTTTTTAATTTTCTATTGTTTGATTGGAAAAGATGTAACATCGTGTCTATGGTGGTTTGGGTCTAGATGATCATTTTGGACAAGTGGTGTCTATGACTGGTGTGTGGCAATGAAAAACGATGATGTAATCACTTTTGATCTTTCTTATAATAAAATATCTACAAATGATTCAGTTGTAATTATTATACATTTTGAATATCAAAATGTTACAGTATGTATTGATATTGTATGAATTAGGGAATCACGTTCTAAACCTAGTATTGGTAGGGAAAAAATCTTGTGTTGTCATAAACAAACAAATGCACCTGGTATATATTCTTGCGGCTACGTCGAAATAAAACGCAGCGCAGGTGCGTACCTTCTCATTATAGTATTATATAATGATAAATACATTGGCCTAGACATTATTAAAAATTTAAAAAATATATATACCTTTTTCGGTTTCAATAATAATAATAATAATAATAATAACAGACACAATCACAACAACGTCTAGGTCCCAAACTAAGCATTAGCTTGTATTTTGGGTACCAAGCGAAGACACCACATACATATAACAACCAAGACCCGGTGCCAGTATTAATATTCATCATATAAATACTGACCTGATCTGGGATTCGAACCCGGGACCTCCAGCTTCGCAGGCAGGGTCGCTGCCCACTAGGCTAAGCGGTCGTCAATGACAAGTCGATAAGAAAATAGAGCTGACGCGTGGAACTTTCTGTGCTATAATTTATCTTAACTTTAGCCGGCGACAGAAAGCGACAATATTGTATCGTATACAGAGTTTCGACGAGTTCGGTCTTCTCTCAGTACCATACCTTCTTCAAGTCAACTAGAAACAGCAGTTACGCCTGAAAAACAAAATTTCCGCGGGGTTACTAGTCTTTGGTTGTAGAATGGTATAGTATCGGGTTCCATATTTTATTTCCGATCAGACAGCCGTCTAGCCGCCTAGTCGCCTACGCCCAGTCGGAAGACTCAACGACAGACGACGAGACCAATAGAGATGTAAACCAGTGCCATATCAGCCCATCATGTCCCACTGCAGGGGCTTAGGGCTTCCTTCGGGATGAAATTGCTTGCAGCTTAATCCACCGCGCTGATAGAGTTTCAGGATTCATTCAGGACTTATTATTATATTCAAATGAGTTTTACGTTGTTACAACAAAATAAAATGTTACACTAGAACCGCGGTGCGTTTTACCTAGGCATACTTTTCTTGTACGAAAATTGTGTAGTGTCGATTCAGTCCTTTAATTTAAAACCGATAGTAAAAAACTGAAAAAGAGTTTTCTTAAATAATTACATTTGAAAATTGGGTCACACTTTAGTAACGAATTCAGTCGTAAGAAGCGACAGTGTTGATCGTTATAATTTGACTAGATGTCGCTAGTGTTACGAGCAGGTAGGCGTAAATTAAAGGTGCTAACAGGTTGACAATGCCAAATGATTTAGTACAGGGGTAAATACTTCATTAATGTTTTGTGTATATCTTACGAAAGTAAATAGTTATAGCTAAAATTCGTTAAAAACATGATTGTCACTACGGTTACACTAGCTTACTTGGTTTACAAATTATATTAATAAAAGTCTCTGAAAGGAAACACCTTTATTTCCAACGTGAAAAAATTAATTAATGATACCTATAGACACGAACCAATATGGACACAGACACGAACCATTGCTAATTTCCCGACCGGTAGGTGTCATGCATTGACCTAGTTCTCTCGCCCAGTAAAAATAGCGACCCGCGACAATACCTCGATCACTATTTTTAGTTTTGTATCATCTAAATCTCGACGCAATCTTATCTTTATTGTTCTTTTGATACGCGCGCCGCTGTGCGATTTTTGTTTCCAGCCAGTCAGTCCGCGCACATATATACCGCCATATACATAACCAGTCCGAATCGATAATCGTGGACACCGTGCATTAGTGTTTTAGCTGTCGCTAGATTAGAATAGGATACAGTAAACAAAGTGTTAGTTATGGGCGTATAACTATAAATAGAGATAGATTGGCGAAAAAAAAGTAGAAGATGGAGGGTAACGGGAAGAGATACATCAGGAGTGATTCAGCTAGTTGCGCTCATATGGTAGAAGAGACGGCAGCGAACAGCAGAAAAAGTGTAGATCCTCATGAAAAATTGAAAGCTCTGCTGAATTCCCCAGAAGATGACACCGACGATTCTTTGCCGCCGTCCGACGCTCCTAAATTCGGGACTGTGATCCATAATCGTATTTTCGTGGGTGGTTTTTCTTTGACCACGACAGATGAGGACTTGTGGAAGTTTTTCTCCGGTTTCGCCACGGTCACGGCTGCCAGGGTCATATACGATAGAGCGGGCGTGTCCAAATGCTACGGCTTCGTGACCTTTGCCAGTCCTAGGGTCGCCAGGTTGATTGTGAAACAGGTGAGTTTAAAATTAGTGATTTTTTTTTACCTTAAAATGTGTTTTTTTATTTTCCAAAAATACTTTATCCTAAGTAATTATTGGTAGTTTAAACAAAAAGTTTGCATATCTAAATGATAAAGGTCAGTCATGTCACTTGACTATAATTTTTTTTACGTTACAAAATGCCCGTTATCTAAGTCGTTGCGATAACGTTAACTACTTGTTTTGTCAATTTGATAAGAATTTAAATGTATGCTTAATATAACTTATTCTGTAATATTTAAAAAAAAAAAAACAAAAAATGGCTTAGGGCACCTGAAGTGTGGTGGGATCATAAAACGTGTCTAAAATAAACTTTTTAGATCTATCTACCCTCAAAAGACAAAAACGCATAGGGTAGGTATGTATAAGTAGATTTTTTAAATGCACAATTACTTCGTAATGCGATCTAGTCAAGAAGGATATCAATTTTTGTAGTCTATGGCACCCGAAATACTAATGCGAGTGGACGGTTTTGTCGAAATTCTTTAAACTGCCAATATCCCGAAAACACTTTAACTACCTACATAAGATTATATTTAGTTATTCTGACTAGTTATTGTCAGCTGGCCTATCAGCTCTCCATGGGATATCGTTGACTTTTGGGGACATATACACTTGTATCTCTACTTAACGATCTCTAGACAAACACAAATTTTTAATTTAATATTAGATTTTAGGTAAAAACATTATACATAAAATATCCAAATTTTGGGCCTAGAAATGTTTTTTTTTCGAGCCAGACGTCCCGTGAAAGAAAATAATATTCATTATTATGATCCTAACTTAGAAACTACATTATTGTTTATGTACAATATATGGCTAATCGTTTACAAAAATACGAAATTCCTTACCAGATTTGTTTTTAAAATTGACCCCGTGACGTTGGTCTAAAACTGACTAATTCAACGGCCTCTTATTTCTTTATTATTTATGAAAATAAAAAGGGTAAAATAAATGTTCTTGCTCTAGTGGATTAGTTGTATAAAAAACAACCCACATCCTAAACTAAAAAAAAATCTATTTTTTTTATAGGTGTAAAATCCCCATGATATATAATTTAATCTAATTTATAATTCAATATTTGGTTTCGGGATAAAATTTCATAAAAATATAAAAGTTTTAAGCATGTTTTAAGCATTCGACGACCGCTTAGCCTAGTGGGTAGCGACCCTGTCTACGGGGCTGGAGGTCCTAGGTACGAATTCCAGGTCGGGTCAGTATTTATATGATGAATATTGATACAAATACCGGGTCTTGGTTGTTATATGTATGTGGTGTCTTCGCTTGGTACCCAAAACACAAGCTAATACTTAGTTTGGGGCCTAGACTTTGTTGTGATGTAAACGTTATTACTATTATTATGTATCTCGTTCAGCGAGAACTGTGACATATGGATAGAGCCAAGTAACATCAAATATCGGGCTCCGTTTTGTGCCCTTTGGCTACCGAACCCAAACAAATAGATGATAATAATGCATTTTAAATAAATCTTTTTACGTTATGAAATGGCGCCTCCAAACATAACTTCATGAATAACGGACATTTTAAATTGCCTATCTTTTTCTCATATTAGGGCATATCTACACTAATACTTTAAAGAGGAAAGATTAGTATTTTTGAATGTGTGTAACAAATACACTCAAAAATTATTAGACCGATTTCAAAAATTCTTTCACCATTAGAATGCTACACTATTCTTAAGTAAATGGGTTATATTTTATTTTCAAACTAGTATTCCACTCGCGGCTCCGCTTGCTTAGACTACACAGTTGTACCGGACCGCCATGATTTTTTGATTATATAGTTTATAAGCTGAAAAGTGAGATAGGCTACTTTTTATCCCGAAAAAAGGGATCCCGGTACCACTGTGTAGTCCACGCGAGGTGAGCCGCGGGCGGAGTCTATTATATATTTTGGCATCACGCTATGTCAGATTACATAAATAAGATATCTAATACTTATCTCAAGTTTGTAACTTTGTTAACGCAGTGGCAACAAAAATATTGTTCGAATACTTACCTATGTACTGTTCAAATTGCATGGGTTTTGTGAAAATGTATAATTTAAAAAAATATTCAAAAGAAATTTTTATAGATTACTAAACATAATTTACTTTTCAAGTACATATCAAAACTATTTCTTCCTACTAATTACGGTGATACACATTTTTTTTAATTTGCCGCTATTTCTTATGTACTACTTATATGTACCATACGACGTGCCGATGACGTGTTACTAACTCATTTTTTTTTTTAAATTTAAAACGGGACGGTTATATGGAAGTCATAGATACGTTGTTGCTACGAGTAAATTACATGGTTATTTCGATTATAATATAATTCCATAATTCATAAAACAAGACTAACGAATAAAATTAATTTTAATATAACCTATTTATTAAATAAACTCCGACATTAGTTTAATTATCTTAAATCCCAAACCTTTATTCTGTGTATGACGTCACTTTCGTCGCATTTTCAATGTTTAAAAATTCTTAATTTTTACTTAATTACAACTACACACTACGGCCTCCTGTGGACCTATGTTTCAGATATAGGACTCTAAAGAACTACAATTTTATTAAAACTTTTTAAAATTGATGTATTTATTTACTTTAACTGCTATTGCGTGTTAATTAAACAAAAAAGTCTCAAAATATCGTGGACAAGGTCTTTCATATACAAGTATAAGTGAAGACGGCAAGTCGGCAAGACGCTTTTCCCTTTTCAACTCGTATAGCGAACTAGGTTTAGTAGGAGTGCCACTCGAAGACCTGGCTATTGTGAGTTGAAACTGTATACCTACAAAACAATATTTTTTTTCTTGTAGAGGGTTTGTTGTTGAAGTGACGTTTTTTTTTCGCTTTTTCGTAGTTCACATGCGTTTGACAAATAACAGAAAATCCATAAAAAGCTTCATACATTTATGACAATATTATAAATATGTTTTTTTTCACATATTCTAAAAAAACTGTTGTTCACGTCATAGAAAAATATAAGGGACCATCTTGGGTTTGACCTACTTTGAATAAATTATCTAATGAAACTATACCGTAGCGTAAATATTGAAGCGTTTGGTTTAAATAGATTCCACAGAGTCATAAATGTTACTTCACAGTATCGAAAATGTCAAACACAATTTTGCGGGGTTGAAGACCGGCGCGCGGGGACCTCGCGCACTTGAACTCGGACTGAAACTCGCCATCTTACACTAGCTAACTATAGTATGAGTAGTTAGACGGTAAACGCAGAAGACGGCTTCTAGTCAATTCGTACTTTTATGAACTGTCCTAATCGGTTATATGTTCGTTTCCTAGAAATCGCTGAACATACCTACTTAGAACTTAGTTTAGCAAGTGCAAGTCGGATTCGTACACGAAGGGTTCCGTTCCGTACCACTGTACAATATAAAACACACTTTTCTTGCATATGGACCCCCTTTAATTTTTGACTTTATTTTATTTTTATATTTTGTTGTTATAGCGGCCGGGCCATATTAATATACACTCTATGAAAATTTCGAGTGTAAGCAATTAATGCTCTCACAATTACTAATCACAAAAAACGCTAATAACACATTTCTTGTGTTGGGACAGCTCTTAATTTTTAACTTTTTTTATTTTTATTATTTATTGATAGAGCGGCCATAGTGATACACCCTCTGAGATTTCAAGTGTCTACTTATTATGGTCTTGACGATAACATCCCTTTGACAGGCTGACGGACGGACAATGGAGCCTTAGTAACAGGATTCCCGTTGGTACCTTTTAGTATGGATTCCAAAAAAAAAACATAGGCGTTGAAAACGAAATGTCCTTCATTTTTTAATGTCAGTTAAAAATGGACAGTGCTAGTTCAGGCTTGTGGATCCAGAAGATATTTCGTCGAAGTTCAAAGTCATAATACAAGTTATCGGGTTTCAGCTTGTACGTAGCTCATTTGAAAAGTTCTTAGCCTAACATGGTTAAAGTCATTGGTTTTTTTTATAACTACCCTCATTTTGTAGTTACATTATTTAGCAACAAGTATGCACAGTTTAGTTTATTCACAGTAACTCATTGTTCGTTTACACGTGTTACCGTAAGTCAAGTCAGAGCTATTTTTGAAAATGGATAAAATTGAACATCGTACAGTGATAAAATACCTGAATTTGAAAGGTTTAACTCCAAAAGCTATACATGAAGACATGTCTACTACTTTGGGTGAGTCTGCTCCTTCGTATGCGACTGCTAAAAACTGGGTGGCAGAGTTTAAACGTGGTCGTGAGACCATTCAAGATGAGCCCCGTAGTGGCCGGCCTTCGACTGCTTCCACTGATCAAAACAAAGAAAAAATCTGTGATTTAATTTTATTTGATCGAAGATTGACTGTCGATGACATAGCTAAGACTGTAGGCATCTCATCTGAGCAAACACATCATATAATTACTACTGAACTTGGATTATCTAAGGTGGGTACCGCGACTGCTTTCAGTGGAACAAAAACGCAACCGACTCACAACTTCTCGCGACTGTTTAGAGTTATATGAAGCTGACCCAATAGAATTCGTTGAAAGATTTATCATCATAGATGAAACCTGGGTTCACCACAATACACCCGAGACAAAAGAACAGTCGAAACAATGGAAAAGAGCAGGATCGCCCACCCCAAAGAAGGCAAAGGTGGTTTTATCGGCGGGCAAAGTCATGGCATCCGTTTTTTGGGATGCAAAGGGTATAATTCTCGTGGATTATTTAGAAAAGTGTGAAACAATAAACTCCGATTACTATTGCAACCTGTTGCGTCGTTTGAGAGAAGAAATCAAAGAAAAACGTCCAGGTTTATTGAGAAGAAAAGTCTTGTTTCATCAGGACAATGCGCGCGTTCACACCTCTGTGCAATCCATGGCAGAAATCCATCAATGTGGCTTCGAATTGTTACCTCATCCCCCATATTCACCGGATTTAGCACCGTCTGACTTTTATCTGTTCCCAAAGCTGAAAAAATGTTTAGGTGGTAAACATTTTTTTTACAAATGAAGAGGTCATAGCCGCCGTGAACGCTTATTTTGAGGAGTTAGACCAAGATATTTTTAAAACGAGTATCGAAGCCTTACCGGGTCGATTGGAAAAAGTGTTTTGAGCTCGGAGGAGAGTATGTTGAAAAATAAAAATAAACTCAAAATCGTGTGGTTTCATTAAGTATGTTAGGCTAAGAACTTTTCAAATGACCCACGTACCTACCTCGTGCGCTTGTACGTTGAGTGCGCTCGTAACAAAAGATCGCAAAACCCATAGGATTTTCTTTGTTATTACAATGGAAATAATAGGAGCGAAAAAGGAGCGAATATTCGACTTCCGCGTGACCCGCGGTCGAATCTATGCTTAGGGGCTGTTCATTAATTACGTAAGATGATTTGGGGAGGGAGGGGGTCCGACTACGTCTTATTTTTTCTTACATGGGGGCGGGAGGGGGTCTATATAGTTCTTACGTAAGATCAAAAAAGTAAGTTAAAATTATAATTTACGCCTAAAACCAACTTTACAGCTTTATTTTTGCAGCTGTCACTAAAGATTAACATTGACACTCCTTTCCAAAAGGTCCTTTACGAGTTTTTTGTCCACATGTCCAATTCCGCTCTACAGGAAAAAAATGTTCTGTATGCTCCAAATACTTCGCGTCGAAAAACGCTGTGCCGTTATACAAAGTTCATGAAATTGCTAACGAAATTAAAAAAAAGCAGGCTTTAGCCGCATATTAGGTCCTAACCTATGAAGTTGCCGTTCTTCAGTACTGGCCATTTCAAACAAAAAAAAAATTATTGGCTGTGAATTCGAAATTTAAATTAATTTTGTTTTAAAAACATGACGTTCTTTTTACAAAGTCAGTCTTTTGTTTATTGATTAGTGTTGTGTTTTCATTACATTTTGAACATTTTAGTCAAAATGGAGACTTTCAAAATTCGTGTAATTATGGAATATGCGTTCCGCCGTGGCATGGATGCGGCACAAACGGTACGTAACGTCAACAACGTTTACGAAAGAACTTAACAAACGAACACACAACCCGTTATTGGTTTGTCCGTTTCCGTTCTGGAAATTATAACTTGAATAATGAACCTCATGGTCGTCCGGACACTTTGGTCAACAATGATGAATTGAAGGCGATTGTGGAAGCTGATGATACACAAACTACAGCTGAACTAGCAGTAGCTTTTGATGTTAGCATCAAAACAATATTGGACCATTTGCAACAAATTGGCAAAGTAAAAAAGTTTGATAGATGGGTACCCTACGAACTTAACGATCGCCAGCACAACGTACGCGTCGAGACCTGCTCGCATTGCTCGACAGGCACAGAAATGAAGGAATTTTGAACCGGATTGTTACCTGTGATGAAAAATGGATTCTGTTCGACAATCGAAAGCGCTCAGCAAGTTGGTTAGATCCTGGCTCAGCACCAAAGCAATGTGTTAAACGAAAAATGACCCCTAAAAAGG
This sequence comes from Luffia ferchaultella, assembly GCA_949709985.1. Classification (NCBI taxonomy): domain Eukaryota; kingdom Metazoa; phylum Arthropoda; class Insecta; order Lepidoptera; family Psychidae; genus Luffia; species Luffia ferchaultella. The sequence goes on from OX453266.1 coordinate 10,001,095, forward strand.
TGATGGTCACTGTTTTTGGTGGTCTAGTGCCGTGTGTGTGATAGTGTGATTAATCAGCTTTTTATAAAATGGCATGAGCATTACTGCAGATGTGTACTGTGATGAACTGAAGACAATGATGGAGAAGCTCGCACGTCTGCGACCAGCATTGGTCAATCGGTCGCCCCCGCTGCTCCTTCACAAGGGATGATCCATTAATTACATCACACCTCAAGGGGGGGGGGGGAGGGGGTCCACAAAATGTGACATATCTTGACAGGGGGGAGGGAGGAGTTCCATGTTTGTGACCTCACAATCCTCACATACAATTTTTTTTTACAAAATCTAAGTTTTAAAAAAAATTATTTCAATTGTTAACAAACATTGTACCTACTATACAATGTTTGTTAACAATTGAAATTATTTTCTACATACCTGGATTTGTTTGAATACTTTCGTTCCCTATAAATTTGATACTATTTTTCTGGCCGAGTTTAACGATTTATTGTTTTCGAAATAGCGAATGTATTTATACAGATAGTGAAATGCGACGTTGCAGCATGTTGCGGTGTGAGACGGTCAAGCTTGAGGCTGTTATTAAGACAAGGGTTTTTACGTAGGAACCAATGACACCGATGCTAAATTCGCCCCACTGATATTGCCGTTGTCTTTGGATGTACAAGCGTCATCACTTTTCAAGCAGGTTCCGTACGATACATATTGCCCCAGTGTTCAAGCGTACCTGTTCAAACGGTCTTGTGACGTTTGTAGACGTTGTATCTTGCATCATGCAAAGCAGCGAACATACACACGAAGAAGCTACATAAAAAACAAGAAGTTATCTCTGTTCCAAAGATCCGGCTGGAAAGAATTGCGGCTATACGTGCCAGGGAATTGCTCTATAATTAACAATGTCGCATTGTGGTACGACGAAGGAGACGTGGACTCGAATAATGTACCAGAATCTGTTGAAAGTGTGACAAACGTCTCTGATATGCCAGTCATCCAGAATGGATCCAAAATCCTTGGATGGAGGAAGAATATGTTTTTAATATTTTTTTATTATTGATGATTTTCTCTTCGTTAATTTTATAAATCATTTTAAGCAATCCTAATAAAAAGTCAGTTTCAAAGTGATGTTGTAATTTTTACCTTCCTAAACTAAAAATCTATATGTGACGTCACACTAAGGGGGGAGAGTGTAGTTAATTGTGATGAAGTGTGACAATGGGGGAGGGAGGGGTCAAAAAATCATGAAATTGGTGTGACGTAATTAATGGATGATCCCCAACAACGCGCGATCCCATACTGCACAACAAATAGTCTCCAAGCTGCTAGAGTTGGGGTTGGAAGTTCTCCCTCATCTGCCATACTCACCAGACATTGCACCTACCGACTATTACTTTTTTCAAAATTTGGACAAATTTTTAACGGAAAAAAATTCAATTCCCGAGAGACAGTACAAAATGCCTTTGAAGAGCTTTGACGTTAAAGTTGACATCGTTAAATAGGTGGATGTAGATGACGTTATTGGCATAAATGTGGCCGATGATCTGATGCAGAACAGATACGTTCCAGTCGTCGATCCACTTGCCGATTGGTTGTGAGTCCCTGGACTGATTCACATAATGATTAGAAGTAAAACATTAAACAAATAAGTGTTAAATTTTAATATTATTAAAACATTACTTTTCTGTAATATAAACCTACAAATTTTAAATTTTTTTCCTCCTATGTGTTTCTATGTAATTTTGGTAGATACCGATCTTATGTAAGATTGGATAGGGGGGAGGGGGTCTAAACAAATCTTATTTTTTCTTACATAGGGGGAGGGGTGGGTCAAAAAGTAGTAAAAATCGTCTTACGTAATTAATGAACAGCCCCTTACCTGTATTTCATATCTTACAAACATAGCTTAATGATCAGGATGGGGCGTTCCATATACTTCGAAATGATCGAAAACGTGAGTGAACTGTTCAGTTGTCTTTTAACCCATAATACAAGCATAATACTTACTTATTTTGGGACTAGATGGCGCTGTCTGGGATGTCCCGCTATTATTATTATTATTATTATATGGACCGCCAGGATAATTTTTTGAAGTAGCTTTAACAGACCATACGTCATAATTTTAAACGAACTTTTTGTAAAATCACACATAGAATGTAATTTCAGGATCTATGTGTTTTCTTTTACAATACGAATTTTACATGTGGGTCACAGAAAATTCTACTTCTCAGCGAATATTTGAAAACATCATCAGCCCATGTTATCCCACTGCAGGGGCTCAGGCCTCCCCCAGGGTAAGGAGGGGGTTTGGAGCTTAAATCCACCACGCTACTCCACTGCGGGTTGGGGACTGTAACGACCGCCATCTATTGACAGCGTCCGGGACCGACTGCTTAACGTGCTTTCCGAGGCACGGAGTCAGTGATAGTTAATGTACTTAACTAGTGTGTATTTAGTCTATATATGTATGTAGTATATATTTTTGCTCATATTTGTGTCTTTACAATGCGGTAACTATGCAATCCATGTTCATATATTGATACAATAACGTTTCTGAGGTAATTACTGCACTTTTCTTTGAAAACTATCTAAAGCATTGAGTAAATTAATTTGACACCAGCGTTTATAGACAGCATTTAGTAGAAAATAGAAATAAGAGTACCTACTAATAAATTAGTAAACCAAGAAAATTTATAATTACTAATTAAAAATAAAAGCTTATACCAAATTAAAAACTAATTAAAAACTTAAAATACCTAACTAATTCAATAATCCACCGCTCGTCACCCTCTACGTAAAGGTGCCCATGATATTCATCGCATTGCCGCGTTGAATTGCAATATCAATTCTTTACACCAGGAAGGAACCGGAGCGGGTTTAATAGAGTCATTAATGTCATTTTACAATATCGAAGAGACATTACACAATTTGGCTCGGTGGCGACCCTTGGGAGAAGCCTATATTCGGATACCTACTAAAAATTGTAAAATAAAATATATTTAATAACGTTTTTCAAAGCAAGCGTTTATTTAAAAACACTGGACCAAAATTAAAAATATATTATCAATGTTTAAAGTTCAAAATTGTAATTATTGAAATATGAACAAAATTAATATTTTGAAACTCGAGGCGCCAAATGTCATTAAGTAATATTATACAACCTGTTTTTAAAAAGGCTTTATTCATTTTTTTCTTGTCTATTTCCGAGATTAAAGGAACCTGAAAGGCCAAAATTTTAAATGTAGTAGTATAGCGTGGTCTATACCAGGCTACCACGGTGCAGGATTTTTAGGGGCACAAATTGAAAAGTTTTTAGGAAGAGTATTTTAAATTTGGAAAAACTAAAAGCTGACTTATAAATGTTGAAAAATTAACAAAAAAAAAAAAACATTTGACAGAAGTTAACTGTGTCATTCTCATTCTGAACTTTTTTTAGGACATTCCTTGTAGTGTAATAAGTATACCTTCCATGTATTATTTTCCCTTGCCCAAGTGAATCCATCATATAAATATCTCGAGAATTATACACATAAGCCAAAAAGTTATTGCAATTGATATGAAGCAACGACACGTGTCGTACGTCCGCACGCAGGGAACCTGTTCGAAGTTTACAAGGCCGTGCGGCCATGGTTCGAATCCGGGCGTGTACCATTGAGTTTTTTCTGACTTAAGTACATAACTATCACTGACTACGTGCTTCGGACAGCACGTTAAGCCGTCGGTCATCAAGAGATGGCCCCCGGGGGATGCCTAATGGGATGAGGGAGGCCTAAGCACCTGCAGTGGGGCATAAAGGGCTGGTGGAATGGAATGGAAACAACATGTGTGTCGACTATATGCAGCCAATCCCGAACATCTATCTCATCTAAATCTACTAAAAACTTTAACACGGACAACGCATAATCTACGTAATGAGGACCCGACTCGTATAATGTGTTAACAAATATGTGATATTTAATTAATATGTAGTTTGATAAAAAAATGCCTTGAAATTTCTCACCTATTTAAACACAAAACGTGCCAGTCATTCATTAAAACGGGTGATACATATATTTCCGTTATTAAAAACGCGACGTTGATTTTATGATAAAATTTTGTGGTACCTCTGCTTGGTTTTTGGCTGTCATTTGGAAATGGATGCCAATTATATAATAATAATACTTGTGACATCCCACACAGCGCCATCTAGTCCCAAAGTAAGCAAGTTATGCTAGTATTAGTGGGTAGTAGACAACTAATGTACATGCTTAAATATACTTTTTAATATGTACATTATATTGATAATTTTTACACCCAGACACGGAATAAATAAATATGTTCGTGCACACAAATATTTGTCCCCGGCGGAAATCGAACCCGCGGCCGTTGGCTCCGCAGTTAGGGTCACTGACCACTTGGCCAATCGACTAAATTCCAAAAGTCATCCTTTTTATGTATCCAAGAAAATGAGATATTGAAGGTCAAAAATCACGAAAACCGTTATTGCTAATTTTTGTACCAAAAAGTTCTTGGGGATCTTGCTAGTCAAATACCGACGACCCCGAATAAATCGAGAACAGAGAAGACAGATGAATCTATTGCCTTCGGCGTCGCCCCCGTCGTCGTGAAATACATAACGTCTTTAAAACCGTTTCCTTGGTTTCATTTCCCAATCTGCATACTTCTATTTCAAGACACCTCTTAATTTCCATAACATTTTAACCATTTTCATACGTACTTTATAGTTCGCATTAAATATATACCTACATGTGGTGCCGGGCGTACAGTTCTTTATGGCGGATCGAAATACAACGCTATAAGCGTGCTTGCGCAGGTACAGTCATATACCCCTCGCTCCACTGTGTCCCGCTACACCTGAAACTGGTTACTGTGACGCGACTTGTGCCTGTCGTTGCGACTTTAAGACCTCCCATGTGTAAAATTCATCTTTTCGAGATAATCGATAAAAACCGTCTACTGAAAAAAAATTAAGGAAATTGACTACAACAAAAAATGCAAATGAAAACTAGAGGATTTCATACTTTTTAATTTGCCATTAACATTTTAATTAAAAAGTAATATGGTAGTAAAAAAAATTAAAAACTATTCAAAGCGACACATGAGAGGTTTTGGTTGCGCGTTTTGTGTCACATTAGAGCTTTTGATGTAAAAGATATTTAGGAATTGAGATTAAAAACGCGTTATTTTCAATTTATTATTTTCTATTGCTTATTACGATGGTTGTACATACGCAAGAAAATAAAAGAAATATTAGAAACACATAAATTACTTCCGAGCCCGATAAACCATTAAGTACCCGGATTAAATAGCAGAGCATCATAGAAAGGATCATCATCATCAGCCCATTTTTTTACCCCACTGCAGGGGCTTAGGAATCCCCCAGGATGAGGAGGGGGCTTGGAGCTTAAGTCCACCACGCTGCTCCACTGCAGGTTGGGAACTGTAACGACCGCCATCTATTGACAGCGTCCGGGATCGACTGCTTAACGTGCTCTCCAAAGCACGGTGTTAGTGATATTGTGTATTAAATCAGAAAAACTCATTGTTACACGCCCGGATTCGAACCATGGCCCTATGGGGCCTTATAAATTTGAAACAGGTTTGTTGCGCTCAGGGCTATCACGATAGAAAGGATGGTAATCCCGATCTATAACCATTTTCAATTCCTGCGAATGTTTAAACTTGCTTTCAGTTATTGTTAATGGACCTGTGTATAAGCGGTTCGGGTATATAAAGCCATTTCTTTGGTTACTTCTTTGCTGTTGAAGCAAGGACCATTCCTCAACATGTCTCAAGCTATAAAGTATGGACCCATCAAGTAAATATTTAAGGCCTCTAATATCAACCACCACGGGATCTCCCTTTTTTTTTACCAGGCCGAATGGATTTTAGATTTGGCGCCAACTCTTCAAAATTAAAAAAAAAATTATAATGGAGCACTTTGACATTTTAGGGTTTTTGCAGTCCAGCTTGTCGTATCCGGGTGATGTAGTCGCTGGGAACGTATATTGGTGGTTTTATATATTTTCCAATTGTGGAGTGAACGTTGTCCACCTCCATCATGGTGTATCCTTTCTCTAGATAGAGTTGTTCTATAGTAATTTTTCTTCGTGCGCCAAATCACTTATGCCACTACACAAAATTGTATTTATATTTTGATGTCCACATCCATCAGAAATAATGATGCGTTGAATTGTAGTTGGTAATTTTTTACAGTTATCTGTTAAACAAAGTGTGAATTCATTAGCATCAACGTTGTCATTTGCTTCGTGCCAGAAATATATGGTCAAATTTTTAAAATGTTCTGAATTGGAATTATTTTAAAAACAACTTTTTTGTAATAAAATAAAATTTACTTAAAGTCGCTAGACCAAAAATTAGGTAGAATTTCCCGTTTATAACTACAGTATAATAATTCAATATCAAAAATAATTTTTCATCATTCATACTCAGAAAGTACGTTTGAAGTTACCTAATCAGAGGGATGAAAGTAGTACTTTTCGTCCCTGGGAAACGATTTTCCCTGCTGTCCAATAAATTAAAAAAATATAAACTATGCAAGCCATGTCCAACTTTTATACAACAACTCTATGAAATCGGGCGCAAAAGTCTAATAAAAATACATTATCAACAATTTTGTGTAACAATCTACTATTACGTATCTAGCGCATATGCACATAAGATACTTTATCATAATGATTTCCCAAAAGTGTAAGTTAGTAATATGACTAAAAACTCTCATGTGTAGATACATAACACATAAGATATTTTAAGTGCCAACTTTAGGTGAACAAGCACTTAGGATATTTTGAATTTTGTAAATAAATAGCGATTGAAAAGACTTATTCACATGAGTGTTTTTGCTTTCAATAGAGCTCCAAAAATTAAACTAAAACAGGCAAAAAAAATAATTTCGACAAAAGTGACACATAGGAGGTCTTAAAGTCGCAACGACGTGTTCACATCCGCCAAAAAGTTTGATTTGAACTATATCCAGATGAAAATAAACCTTTAAACCCAAATTCGTAAAGGCATTGTGACGACCCGCTCTGCAAACTTGTGCAAAACCATCTTTTATCTACCGCTAATTCTACTGCAAAGCGTGCTCGTCTCCTCGCTGTTTTTGCAAAAGAGCCGAGTTATTGGCTACAGGCAATTCCTTCCACCAATCTGTGCATAATTTTAGACAACACGTCGTTCCCCTATCCACCCGTCTGTGTAACAGGGTTAGGACTAGTGAACCTCACCAGTGCCGATGCGGTAGTGATGTCGACCGTCTTCGTCATCATGGTCTCAGTTGCTCTCGAAGTGCGGGCTGCTTGTCGTGTCATGCCTGCATCAATGACATTTTCCGTCGGGCCCTTGTCTCAGTCAACGTATCGGCTCTACTAGAGCCGAACGGAATTGTATGTGACTACGGCAAGAGACCCGACGCCATGACCGTCGTTCCCTGGAAACAGGGAGGGTCGTTGGTGTAGGTCGCCAGTTGTTTTGTTACACTGGCGGCGGCGTCCCACATCCTAGCGATCTCAGTAGTCGCTGGCGCGGCCGCAACCGCTACTGAGTATCTCAAATGACGGAAATATGCTGCCTTATGAAATAGCTACATATTTGTGCCGTTTGGGGTTGAAACGATGAGGCCGTGTGGGGGCCTGAGACGCGTCGGTTTTCCTGAGATTTATTGAGGCGCCTGGTCGACGCCTTGGGACCGGAAGGTAGTAAGTAATATCGCCAGCCTTTTGGGCAATTTGCCGTACGGCACTGATTTACATAATGTTTTCATTGGTACGTACTTTTAGTTTTTAATTTAATATAAACTTTTATATTTAATTAATCTAAGTTTTTTTAAATATTTTTTGTAAACTTGATTAAATGTATTACAATAAAATCGTAAACTTTCCGTATCTGTACAGTAACGATTTTTGCAAAAAAATAACTGGGAGCCGCACGTAATAAGTAATAGAACACAAATTTCGAAATTTTTGTCTGTTCATCGGTTTGTTTGTTCGTTTGTATGTGTATCACGTAAAAGTCACTTATTGTATTCAAAATTTAATTACTCTAAAATACAAAGCTTTACTTTGAATGACATTTAGTGTTTCTTTCATCAAAATCGACTCACAGAATCAAAAGATATTCAATTTTTAAGCGTATTATAGTTAAAAAAAACTCATAAGACTATGCTGCCGTGCCTCAAAGCCGCGTCACGCGTGCTCGGTGTTGCGGGACGGTTGTGTTTTATTTTTATTTATTTACTTTTTTATTTCATATCTAGTAACAAACACTTATTTGTTAGTAAAACACCTACATTACAACCTAAATGTTATGACCAGCTGAGATAAAATCTAAGTCCACACGGGTATACGGACACACGACGACCGCTTAGCCTAGTGGGTAGCGACCCTGCCTACGAAGCTGGAGGTGCCGGGTTCGAATTCCAGGTCGGGTCAGTATTTAAATGATGAATATTAATACTGGTACCGTGTCTTGGTTGTTATATGTATGTGGTGTCTTCGTTTGGTACCCAAAACACAAGCTAATGCTTAGTTTGGGGCCTACACGTTGTCGTGATGTATACGTATGTTATGTTATGTTATGTTATACAGGCTGAGGTTTTAATGACCAGCCAAATTTTAATATAATTATCTTTGGTAGAAAACCGATAGCCGTCTTGTTTCCTTTTAGTATCGTTCTATAGAAAAATATTGAGATGTGACTACACAAACCTTTCCCGAAAAGACCAATAATTCTAGTCACCATTCATGCCCGCCGCCCCATTCCGTTTCAAGGCCTCGGGCGCGTACGTTTACTATAGCTTTAAGAAGGCAACCAAACGTTATAAAATAACACTGTAGATAAAATAATTTATTAAGAAAATTTAACCCATATTTTTTATTTACGCAATGAGGTCAATTGGTGATACCTAACATCTAGAAAAATTTTGGGGGCTGACTAAAATCTCACCTTGTATAATTGTGGGCACAGCTACTATAAAATATACTTACATAAAATTAATTAGTATGATTGTCTACTCTTGAACATTCGAAACTTTCACATATCTTTACCTATTTTTGCAAAATGTTCACGTAACTACATTCTTTTCCGTAGCATATCAAATACTAGAACATGAATCAGTACTTCAAAATAACTAATGTGGGCATTCTAATTTTGATCTGCAAAACGGATTAGAAACGGCTGAAATATAGCCAAGTCAGCAATGCGTACACGTATCAGAAATCCAATAATGTTGTAATAGCAAAATCCAATAAGATTGTTTCGATTTTCCGGGTGCATGCGATTGCACGCTTCGCCGAGGTAAATGTCGTGATATTTTTTTTATCTGTAGAGGCGGTATATAATGAGGAAAAAAAACAAAAGGATTAATTATTTTGATAGCTATAAATACTCGTTGATAAAAGAAATCGTCGTTTTTAGTGTATGAATGTAGGTTAGGTACTTAATAAGTGTGTCTGTATGAATGTATGTTAATTTCTTTGGCACATTTTGAAGCTTAAAGGGCGTGATGGATTTTAATGCTTACATGAGGTGTAGGTAGGTCTGTCTAGAATATGTGAGTGACATAAAGTTCAAAAAATTCTATCCAACTTGGTTCGACTAGGGCCAACTTAATAATTTTCGGATGGGTCTTTATCGTTTTTTTCGGTTCAAGTCGGTCTGCTTCGGCTAACTAGATCTGACTGGGATCAATTCTTCTGTTTCCGGTTCTATTAGGAGTAAAAATATATATTTTGTATCAAATAAAAGCTAGTAAACAGCCAATTTTTAAAAAGACATATATATTATAACACTTTTATGTTCGTTTTGACACAAAACTGCAAAAAAAAAATGTTTTAGAAAGGACATTACGTTAAAGCTCATATACAGAAAGAGAGAAAATTTACATGTTTATTTATTGTATTATGTAAATTACAAATACATTAACTACTAAGCAATGTCAATAAAAAAAAATGCAATATAAAATATAAAAAAAAACGCGACTGTGTAAATATAAGCCAGGTAATGCCACCAGACTTTTGGGTACCCCGCCGACTTAAATGATATTTTTTTCGTTTCCATCAGCCCATTGTAACCCACTGTAGAGGCTTAGGCCTCCTCACAGGATGGAGCTTAAATCCATCACGCTGCTCCAGTGCGGGTTGGCGGATTGTAACGACTGCCATTTATTGACCGCAACCGGGACCGACTGCTTAAAATTCAAACCACAGCCTCACTCAAAACAAATGCCTGACATGAACAGAAAGTACGAATATTCCTAAATTGTAAATAAAATTCTAAAAATATACATAATAAAATTATTCTCAAGTTTGTAGAGGTCGGGTAAAAATATACAAATTATATTAGTATAAATTTTTTTCTGACAATATTTTCGCAATAAAATCTTTTAAACTAGTTACTCGTAATTCTTAGACAATTATTGTAATTGTAATGAATGAGTGTCCTTCGATCAAAAGGTCTATGTGTAAATTTATTTTTGTTCATCTGAGGCATTTTTTGTTTGACCAATAGACATTATCCTTTGAAACAGGTGCGGGCTATCACGACACTCGCTCATAGGTCTATTAATAATATATATATTACTACAAGGAAATACTTATTTAAAAAAAAAAGGTACTGAAAAGAGCAAAGCATACTCTATAAAGGCTTAATCCTTCGATAGCAGATAATCTTCAAGATGGAGCGTCTTTCACTTCAAAAAGATCGATAATATGATCCGAGCGAAATGATAGACTCAGAGATTAGACCGACTTATACGTCATTATCATTATTTGTTTGATAGATTTTATTAAATTACACGTAAAAATATAATTTTATTACATTATTGTTTAAGCAAAAGATTTTTACATGTGCGTTACAAAAAATTCTGCTTCGAAGTTCTATGTCAAAACATCGAGTGGGTGTGTATTTAGTCAGTGTCGTATATTTTTATATTGCATAGCTTCTATCACGGGCCTTGAGCGCGGGGACCGAATCGAAAAATTCCGTAACGAAAAAAACCTCACGCTCATAATCAGTGCAAGAAAATAGGAGTGCATAAATCGTTAAGAGTGATTACGTCACTTCGTGCTCGGTGCGTGTGCATACGCCTATCGCCGCCTCGTCGTCGTGTGCGTCTCCTACTTCCGTGAGTGTACTTCGACCGAAGTACCTCTAATTTATGCGATCCTGGTACTGCGCTTATAATACCACTACGCACGGAATCGCGCCATTGTCGCGCTGGACCACAGACAAAATTGTCTGTGACTGGGACGCACGTATTTTATTAACATCAAATAATATATTTTCCATTGTGACCTACTTGACTATAATCTCCACGTGCTTGTTGTTCTCCTAGTACAAGGTGGCAATAATGAATAAGTCTTTGTCCGAATCAAACTTGAACGACTCGATTATGCTTGAACCAACTATTACCCCACCAAACTCTGTTTTTTCATTTTGAAATACAGACAGAATCGGTAGCAATAAATTTAGAAAAGCCTATTTCAGTTTTTTGGTATTGCTTTTTTTTGAATGCCAATTAATTATATTAATTAATTATTAATTGACCAGGAGGACAGACATTCATTGTTTTGATTAATTAGAACTTTATACCTCAAGCCATTCCTGAGTTCCTGGTTTTTGATGTACAGATAGTTAGACAACGAAATTTAAGAGTTTTTTTTTCATTTTGAAATACAGACAGAATCGGTAATGCTATTTAGAAAGCCTATTTCAGTTTTTTAGTATTGCTTTTTTTTGAATGCCAATTAATTATATACATTGAGCTAGTTTGAATTGGTTGGTATTGATTGACCATAGTAGGGGAGCCCAAGAGGGGATTTTGGGATTTACTAAAGCGCGGCAGATTAACATACAGGGAGGAACCTAGTGCCCCATAATACCTCCACTAAGTATTAGCCCCGTATATGTGGCCGCGCGCCAAGGATAAAGGATCAGATTAGTAAAAAAAAATTGATCATCTGAAATTCTCGAGCGCGTCAGATTAAGGTAGGGTAAGTTAGTTATATGCTAAAAAGTGTATATTCCACTAATCTGACAATTTTCGATTGACGATAAGAAGTAGGTGGGTTACAAACTTGTAAAAAAAAACGTCATCTTGACTTTCTCGAGCGTGGCTAAATTTTTTTTATTTTGAAGGTAATAATTCAACGTTCACGAATAATATATAATCTGACGATTTCCGTAAGCCGAAATAAGAAAAAATAATCGATAAAATTTAATGCGTATTACAACGTATTTGTAACGCTTGAAATTATTTTGCGATTTTGATGTTTATTATGTGAATAAAAATTTGAAAAAAAGTTACTATGAGTGACATTAATGTAAAGTGTGTGTTTTGTGATGAAATTAATTTACAAAAAACTGTCAAATTTACGTTAGATACATTACAAAAATGTATGTATTAGAATATCGTCGGAGTAAACCGGTTCTTCGAAAATCTCGTACAACATACGAGAATCTGAGGCTTACAAAAGAATCTCAAAAAAATTTATATTTTTTATACCTACTTATTTTCTCATAAATAAAAGTTTTGTACTTCAAAGAATATATGCTGTTTTATTTGCATGCCATTTTTTCAGATCTTTAATTTGTTAAGTTATTGATAAAATACAAAAAAAATTCTTTCCATTGTCAGATTAAGCGAATCCCTCCAGATAATCGTCAGATTATGAGACAGCACGTTTAGGGTATATAAATGATCCATATATATCTTAATCTGACGCGCTCGAGTATTTAAAAAAAAGACGTGTGGCACTCGAGGACTGCCGCGGTAAAGCTATTGCGTACATTTTGTATCAACCTATGCAATTGTAATTATTTATTTATTTTATTTATGCAGTATTTCTTTTTCTTTGTTTTTGAAGTAAAACTTCTTTAGGCGCGACTAGGAGTAACTCAGATTTAATACTGCATAAATAAAATAAATAAATAATTATAATTGCATAAGTTGATACAAAATGTATGCATAGCTTTACCACGGCAGTCCTCGAGTGACACACGTCTTTTTTTTATTAAATTCTTGTCGTTGGGCAGCAAGTAACGATGCAAACATCCCACGCATTTCTTCCTTAAATGCGGACAACTCATTGTTACCAGTACTAGTGCTAGGCTGCGATAAATCAGAGGGACTGTCGTGTTCTTTTCTCTTTTTCGCACGAACGAAGACAGAGTTTGGTAGGGTAATAGTTGGTTCAAGCATAATCGAGTCGTTCAAGTTTGATTCGGACAAAGACTTATTCATATTGCCACCTTGTACTAGGAGAACAACAAGCACGTGGAGATTATATTAATAAATTATGTGGTCCCAGTCACAGACAATTTTGTCTGTGGTCCAGCGCGACAATGGCGCGATTCCGTGCGTAGTGGTATTATAAGCGCAGTACCAGGATCGCATAAATTAGAGGTAGTTCGGTCGAAGCACACTCAAGGAAGTAGGAGACGCACACGACGACGAGGCGACGATATGCGTATGCACACGCACCGAGCACGAAGTGACGTAATCACTCTTAACGATTTATGCACTCCTATTTTCTTGCACTGATTATGAGCGTGAGGTTTTTTTCGTTACGGAATTTCTTGATTCGGTCCCCGCGCTCAAGGCCCGTGATAGAAGCTATGCAATAGCTTTTTTTGCACATTCTAATAATGGCCGCGAGTTTGGGTCACATCCAAATCGTCATATTTTTACATAAGAGCCTTCTTTTAGGTTCACTTAACATCCCCTTTGAAAATCTGACGCGCTCAATAAAAATTTTTTTTTCCGTTTTCAACCCTTACGTACGACCCCATCATGGAAACAATCAGATTAACATACGTATGTTTTCAGAAATACGTAGGACATGGTAGCTATTAATATCTGACGCGCTCGAGTGTGTCCATGCAACTGTTTTTTTTTACATTTTTAAAAGTTTATAGCCGCTACCCCCACCGATGAAAGTGTATATATTATATGACATTTTTTTCTTCTTATCATCTCGCAATCCAATAGGTCTCGTTGACGCTCGAGTAAATCCCGATTTAGCATCCTGGGCTCCCCTACTACCAGGAGGACAGACATTTATTATTTTGATTAATTAGAACTTTATACCTTAAGCCATTCCTGAGTTCCTGGTTTTTGATGTACAGATAGTCAGACAACGAAAATCTTTTAAGGGTTCCGTTTTTTTTTTCATTTTGAAGTACACATAGAATCCGTAATGCATATAAATTTAGAATATTTCAGTTTTTTAGTATTGCTTTTTTTTTGAAAGCCAAATTTATATTTCATTGAGCTAGTTTGAATTGGTATTAATTGACCAGGAGGACAAACATTTATTGTTTTGATTAATTAGAACTTTATACCTCAAGCCATTCCTGAGTTCCTGGTTTTTGATGTACAGATATCCAACGAAAATCTTTTAAAGTTACATTTTTTTTTAATTTTGAACAAGTAATTAATAAGTTTTTAAGTATATATTTGAAATAATTTGAATTATTATTAAATGACCAGGAGGACAGAAACTTAGTGTTTTGATTAATTAGAACTTTATACCTCAAGCCATTTCTGAGTTCCTGGTTTTTGATGTACAGATAGTTAGACAACGAAAATCTTTTAAGGTTCTGTTTTTTTTTTTTCATTTTGTACAGACAGAATCCGTAATGCATATAAATTAGAATCAGTTTTTTAGTATTGCTTTTTTTTTGAAAGCCAAATTTATATTTCATTGAGCTAGTTTGAATTGGTATTAATTGACCAGGAGGACATACATTTATTGTTTTGATTAATTAGAACTTTATACCGCAAGCCATTCCTGAGTTTCTGGTTTTTGATGTACAGATAGTTAGACAACTAAATTTAAGGGTTTTTTTTCATTTTGAAATACAGACAGAATCGGTAATGCAATAAAATTTAGAAAAACCTATTTCAGTTTTTTAGTATTGAAGAAATACATTGAGCTGGTTTGAATTGGTATTGATTGACCAGGAGGACAGAAATTTATTGTTTTGATTAATTAGAATTTTATATCTCAAGCCATTCCTGAGTTCCTGGTTTTTGATGTACAGATAGACAACGAAATTTAAGGGTTTTTTTTCATTTCGAAGTACAGACAGATCGGTATGCAATAATAAATTTAGAAAAGCCTATTTCAGTTTTTTAGTATTGCTTTTTTTTGAAAGCCAATTAATTATATATACATTGAGCTAGTTTGAATTGGCATTAATTGACCAGGAGGACAGACATTTATGGTTTTGATTAATTAGAACTTTATACCTCAAGCCATTCCTGAGTTCCTGGTTTTTGATGTACAGATAGTTAGACAACGAAATTTAAGGAATTTTTTTTGCATTTTGAACAGAACCGGTAAATAAATAAATTTAGAAAAGCCTCTTTCAATTTTTTAGTATTGCTTTTTTTTGAATGCCAATTAATTATATACATTGAGCTAGTTTGAATTGGTATTAATTGACCAGGAGGACAGACATTTATTGTTTAGATTAAATAGAACTTTATACCTCAAGCCATTCCTGAGTTCCTGGTTTTTGATGTACGGATAGTTAGACAACGTAATTTAAGGATTTTTTTTTCATTTTGAAATACAGACAGAATCGGTAATGCTAAATTTGGAAAAGCCTATTTCAGTTTTTTGGTATTGCTTTTTTTAAAAAAAATACATTGAGCTAGTTTGAATTGGTATTGATTGACCAGGAGGACAGACATTTATTGTTTTGATTAATTAGAACTTTATACCTCAAGCCATTCCTGAGTTCCTGGTTTTTGATGTACAGGTGTTAGACAACGAAAATCTTTTAGCGTTCCTTTTTTTGTATATTTTGAATGAAGTACAAGAATAAAAAAAGAAGAAATAAGTTTTTAAGTATTTGAAATAATTTGAATTGGTTTTAAATGACCAGGAGGACAGAAACTTAGTGTTTTGATTAATTAGAACTTCATACCTTAAGCCATTTCTGAGTTCCTGGTTTTTGATGTACAGATAGTTAGACAACGAAATTTAAGGGTTTTTTTTTCATTTTCAAATACAGACAGAATCGGTAGCCTATTTCAGTATTTTATATTGCTTTTTTTCGAATGCCAATTAATTATACATTGAGCTAGTTTGAATTGATATTGATTGACCAGGAGGACAGACATTTATTGTTTTGATTAATTAGAAATTAATACCTCAAGCCATTCCTGAGTTCCTGGTTTTTGATGTACAGATAGTCAGAACACGAAAATCTTTTAAGGGTTCCGTTTTTTTTTTCATTTTGAAGTACAGGTAGAATCCATATTTATAAATTTAGAAAAGCCTATTTCAGTTTTTTAGTATTGCTTTTTTTTGAAAGCCAAATTTGTATTTCATTGAGCTAGTTTGAATTGGTATTAATTGACCAGGAGGACAGACATTTATTGTTTTGATTAATTAGAACTTTATACCTCAAGCCATTCCTGAGTTCCTGGTTTTTGATGTACAGATAGATAACGAAAATCTTTTAGGGTTCCGTTTTTTTCTTATTTTGAACATAAGTTTTTAAGTATATCTTTGAAATAATTTGAATTGGTATTAAATGACCAGGAGGACAGAAACTTAGTGTTTTGATTAATTAGAACTTTATACCTCAAGCCATTTCTGAGTTCCTGGTTTTTGATGTACAGATACATAGATAGATACACAACGAAAATCTTTTAGAGTTCTGTTTTTTTTTTCATTTTGTACAGAAAGAATCGTAATGCTATATAGATAAATTAGAATCAGTTTTTTAGTATTGCTTTTTTTTTGAAAGCCAAATTTATATTTCATTGAGCTAGTTTGAATTGGTATTAATTTACCAGGAGGACAGACTATTATTGTTTTGATTAATTAGAACTTTATACCACAAGCCATTCCTGAGTTCCTGGTTTTTGATGAACAGATAGTTAGACAACGAAATTTAAGGGTTTTTTTTTCATTTTGAAATAAATACAGACAGAAACGGTAATGCAATAAATAAATTTAAAAAAGCCTATTTCAGTTTTTTAGTATTGAAGAAATACATTGAGCTAGTTTGAATTGGTATTGATTGACCAGGAGGACAGACATTTATTGTTTTGATTAATTAGAACTTTATACCTCAAGCCATTCCTGAGTTCCTGGTTTTTGATGTACAGGATAGACAACGAAATTCAAGGGTTTTTTTTCGTTTTGAAGTACAGACAGATCGGTATGCAATATATAAATTTAGAAAAGCCTATTTCAGTTTTTTAATTGCTTTTTTTTGAAAGCCAATTAATTATATACATTGAGCTAGTTTGAATTGGTATTGATTGACCAGGAGGACAGCCATTTATTGTTTAGATTAATTAGAACTTTATACCTCAAGCCATTCCTGAGTTCCTAGTTTTTGATGTACAGATAGTCAGAACACGAAAATCTTTTAAGGGTTCCGTTTTTTTTTTCATTTTGAAATACAGACAGAATCGGTAATGAAATTTAGAAAAACCTATTTCAGTTTTTTGGTATTGCTTTTTTTTGAAAGCCAAATTTATATTTCATTGAGCTAGTTTGAATTTGTATTGATTGACCAGGAGGAAAGACATATTGTTTTGATTAATTAGAACTTTATACCTCAAGCCATTCCTGAGTTCCTGGTTTTTGATGTACGGATAGTAAGACAACGAAAATCTTTTAGCGTTCCTTTTTTTTTATATATTTTGAATGAAGTAGAATCGGTAATAAAAATAAGTAAGTGAACTTAGAAAAAGCCTAGTCTAAGTTAGTGCCTTTTTACTGAGCTAGTTTGATTGGCATTAAATGACCAGGAGGACAGACATTTAGTGTTTTGATTAATTAGAACTTCATACCTCAAGCCATTCCTGAGTTCCTGGTTTTTCATGTACAAATAGCCAACGAGAATCTTTTAGGGTTCCGTTCTTTTTTTTATTTTGAACAAGTATTATTTATATAAATAAATAAGTTTTTAAGTATACTTTTGAAATAACTTGAATTGGTATTAAATGACCACGAGGACAGAAACTTAGTGTTTTGATTAATTAGAACTTCATACCTCAAGCCATTTCTGAATTCCTGGTTTTTGATGTACAGATAGTTAGACAATGAAATTTAAGATTTTTTTTCATTTTGAAATACAGACAGAATCGGTAATGCAAAATAAATTTAGAACCTGTTTCAGTTTTTTAGTATTGCTTTTTTTTGAATGCCAATTAAAATATATTGAGCTAGTTTGAATTGGTATTGATTGACTAGGAGGACAGACATTTATTGTTTTGATTAATTAGAACTTTACACCTCAAGCCATTCCTGAGTTCCTAGTTTTTGATGTACAGGTGTTAGACAACGAAAATCTTAGCGTTCCGTTTTTTTATATATTTTGAATGAAGTACAAGAATCGTAATAAAAATAAGTAAAAAAAAGCCTAGTTTTTTAGTTAGTTAGTGCCTTTTTTTGAAATGGTTATACTGAGTTAGTTTGAATTGGCATTAAATGACCAGGAGGACAGACATTTAGTGTTTTGATTTACTAGAACTTTATACGTCAAGCCATTCCTGAGTTCCTGGTTTTTGATGTACAGATAGCCAACGAAAATCTTTTAGGGTTATGTTTTTTTTTTTAATTTTGAACAAGTATTTTATTTAAGTTTTTTTTAAGTCTTTTGAAATAATTTGAATTGGTATTAAATGACCAGGAGGACAGAAACTTAGTGATTTGATTAATTAGAACTTCATACCTCAAGCCATTTCTGAGTTCCTGGTTTTTGATCAGCAGGCAGTTAGACAACGAAAATCTTTTAGGGTTCTGTTTTTTTTTTTCTTTTTGAATTACAGACTCCTTAATGCTATAAATTTAGAAAAGCCTATTTCAGTTTTTTAGTATTGCTTTTTTTTGAAAGCCAATGTATGGCACAAACAGTACATTTCACAATTAAATAGTCGTCCGAAATGGCATAAGAGTCAACCTAACATTGAAGAAGGTAGTCTAGTCCTTTTAAAGAATGAGCATACAACACTTCTTCAATGGCCTTTAGCTAGAGTCATTAAGCTGTTCAGTGGATCTGATCAGAGGGTAAGGGTGGCAGAAGTAAAAACATCTTGTGGTATAACACGTAGAGCAATAAATAAACTATGTGTTCTACCTATAGAAACAAATTAACTAAGTTATAATAAATATAATTGTAACCCACTTATATAAAGAAACTATTTCTAAATTGTAATGTTTATTAAAAAAAATATACATTGTATCGGCCTCTCCGGAATATGTACGAAACAAACATACAAAAATAGTTTAGTTAGATCTGTTATTCAACCTTTTTCGTTAATATTACATTAATTTTTTATATTTTATATACCTATATTCTGTCATTATCATTACAAAGTCAAATTGCTCTGCATCAAAATTTATATTTTAAATAATTAAAATTGTGATTTATTATTTTTTATGTTCTTTTTTTTATTAACATAAAATATTGAGTTAGTTTGAATTAGTATTAAATGACCAGGAGGACAGACACTTAGTGTTTTGATTAATTAGAACTTTATACCTCAAGCCATTCCTGAGTTCCTGTTTTTTGATGTACAGATAGCCAACGAAAATCTTTTAGGGTTCCGTTCTTTTTTTTATTTTAACAAGTATTTGAATTGGCATTAAATTGAAGTTTGAAATGGCATTAAATGACCAGGAGGACAGACATTTAGTGTTTTGATTTATTAGAACTTTATACCTCAAGCCACTCCTGAGTTCTTGGTTTTTGATGTACAGATAGCCATTATTTTGAACAAGAAGTTTTTAAGTATATCTTTTGAAATAATTTGAATTGGTATTAAATGACCAGGAGGACAGAAAATTAGTATTTTGATTAATTAGAACTTATTACATCAAGCCATTTCGGAGTTCCTGGTTATTGATGTACAGATAGTTAGACAACGAAAATCTTTAGGGAATCTGTTTTTTTTTTCATTTTGAATTACAGAAATCCGTAATATTTAAAATCAGTTTTTTAATATTGCTCTGTTTTTGAAAGCCAAATTTATATTTCATTGAGCTAGTTTGAATTGGTATTAAATGACCAGGAGGACAGAAAATTAGTATTTTGATTAATTAGAACTTATTACATCAGCCATTTCTGAGTTCCTGGTTATTGATGTACAGGTAGTTAGACAATGAAAATCTTTTAGGAATCTGTTTTTTTTTCATTTTGAATTACAGAAATCCGTAATATTAATTAGAATCAGTTTTTTAATATTGCTCTGTTTTTGAAAGCCAAATTTATATTTCATTGAGCTAGTTTGAATTGGTATTAATTGACCAGGAGGACAAACATTTATTGTTTTGATTAATTAGAACTTTATACCTCAAGCCATTCCTGACTTCCTGGTTTTCGATGTACAGATAGTTAGACAACGAAATTTAAGGGTTTTTTTTCATTTTGAAATACTAATCAATAATGTTGATATAAATTTAGAAAAGCCTATTTCAATTTTTTAGTATCGCTTTTTTTTGAATGCCAATTAATATACATTAAGCTAGTTTGAATTGGTATTGATTGACCAGGAGGACAGACATTTATTGTTTTAATTAATTAGAACTTTATACGTTAAGCCATTCCTGAGTTCCTGGTTTTTGATGTACAGATAGTCAGACAACGAAAATCTTTTAAGGGTTCCGTTTTTTCACGCTCATAATCAGTGCAAGAAAATAGGAGTGCATAAATCGTTAAGAGTGATTACGTCACTTCGTACTCGGTGCGTGTGCATACGCCTATCGCCGCCTCGTCGTTGTGTGCGTCTCCTACTTCCGTGAGTGTGCTTCGACCGAACTACCTCTAATTTATGCGATCCTGGTACTGCGCTTATAATACCACTACGCACGGAATTGCGCCATTGTCGCGCTGGACCACAGACAAAAATGTTTGTGACTGGGACCCACAAAGTTTATTAACGTTAAATACCATTGTGACCTACTTGACTATAATCTCCACGTGCTTGTTGTTCTCCTAGTACAAGGTGGCAATATGATTAAGTCTTTGTCCGAATCAAACTTGAACGACTCGATCATGCTTGAACCAACTAAGTCTTCGTTTGTGCGAAAAAGAGAAAAGAACACGACAGTCCCTCTCATTTATCGCAGCCTAGCACTAGTACTGGTAACAATGAGTTGTCCGCATTTAAGGAAGAAATGCGTGGGATGTTTGCATCGTTACTTGCTGCCCAACGACAAGAATTGAATAAAAAAAATAACGTGTGTCACTCGAGGACTGCCGCGGTAAAGCTATGCATACATTTTGTATCAACTTATGCAATTACAATTATTTATTTATTTTATTTATGCAGTATTAAATCTGAGTTACTCCTAGTCGCGCCTAAAGAGTTTTACTTCAAAAACAAAGAAAAAGAAATTCTGCATAAATAAAATAAATAAAAAAAAGACGTGTGGCACCCGAGGACTGCCGCGGTAAAGCTATTGCATACATTTTGTATCAACTTATGCAATTATAATTATTTATTTATTTTATTTATGCAGTATTAAATTTTTCTAAATAAAGTTATATTGTTATGATTCTGTACTTCAAAATAAAAAATATAATAAAAATAAAAACGAAGCCCTAAAAGGTTGATTTCGTTGTCAGACTATCTGGTGAATCAAACCAGGACCTCAAGAATGGCTTGAGGCATAAAGTTCTAATTAATCAAAACACTTAGTGTCTGTGCTCCTGATCACTTAATACCAGTTCAAACTAGCTCAATGTAATAAAAACAAGGCTTTCAAAAAAGTCTAATTAAAAACTTAACTAGGCTTTTTCTAAATAACTTATATTGTTACGATTCTGTACTTCAAATAAAAAAAATAAATATAAATAAAAACGAAGCCCTAAAGGGTTGATTTCGTTGTCGGTCTATTTGTACATCAAAAACCAGGAACTCAGAAATGGCTTAAGGTATAAAGTTCTAATTAATCAAAACACTAAGTTTCTGTCCTCCTGGTCATTTAATACCAATTCAAATTATTTCAAATATATACTTAAAAACTTATTAAATAATACTTGTTCAAAATAAAAAAAAAACGTAACCTTAAAAGATTTTCGTTGGCTATCTGTACATCAAAAACCAGGAACTCAGGAATGGCTTGAGGTATAAAGTTCTAATAAATCAAAACACTAAATGTCTGTTATCTTGGTCATTTAATGCCAATTCAAACTAGCTCAGTATAACCTTCAAACTGAAAAATAGGCTTTTTCTAAATTTATACTTATCATACAATTCTTGTACTTACTTATTCAAAATATATAAAAAAATGGAACGCTAAAAGAATTTCGTTGTTTAACTACCTGTACATAAAAAACCAGGACCTCAGGAATGGCTTGAGGCATAAAGTTTTAATTAATCAAAATACTAAGTGTCTGTGCTCCTGGTCATTTAATACCAGTTCAAACTAGCTCAATGTAATAAAAACAAGGCTTTCAAAAAAAGTCATTAAAAACTTAATTAGGCTTTTCGTTACGATTCTGTTCTTTCAAAAGAAAAAATAAATAAAAATAAAAACGAAGTTCTAAAAGGTTGATTTCGTTGTCGGACTATCTGTACATAAAAAACCAGGAACTTAGAAATGGCATGAGGTATGAAGTTCTAATTAATCAAAATACTAAGTTTCTGTCCTACTGGTCATTTAAAACCAATTCAAATTATTTCAAAAGATATACTAAAAGGCTTACTAAAAAATAATTACTTGTCCAAAATAAAAAAAAAAAGACGTGTGGCACTCGAGGACTGCCGCGGTAAAGCTATGCATACATTTTGTATCAACTTATGCAATTATAATTATTTATTTATTTTATTTATGCAGTATTTCTTTTTCTTTGTTTTTGAAGTAAAACTTCTTTAGGCGCGACTAGGAGTAACTCAGATTTAATACTGCATAAATAAAATAAATAAATAATTATAATTGCATAAGTTGATACAAAATGCTATGCAATAGCTTTACTGCGGCAGTCCTCGAGTGCCACACGTCTTTTTTATTAAATTCTTGTCGTTGGGCAGCAAGTAACGATGCAAACATCCCACGCATTTCTTCCTTAAATGCGGACAACTCATTGTTACCAGTACTAGTGCTAGGCTGCGATAAATCAGAGGGACTGTCGTGTTCTTTTCTCTTTTTCGCACGAACAAAGACAGAGTTTGGTGAGGTAATAGTTAGTTCAAGCATAATCGAGTCGTTCAAGTTTGATTCGGACAGACTTATTCATATTGCCACCTTGTATTAGGAGAACAACAAGCACGTGGAGATTATAGTCAAGTAGGTCACAATGGAAGTTTACTATTTGACGTTAATAAATTATGTGGGTCCCAGCCACAGACAATTTTGTCTGTGGTCCAGCGCGACAATGGCGCGATTCAGTGCGTAGTGGTATTATAAGCGCTAGTACCAGGATCGCATAAATTAGAGGTAGTTCGGTCGAAGCACACTCACGGAAGTAGGAGACGCACACAACGACGAGGCGGCGATAGGCGTATGCACACGCACCGAGTACGAAGTGACGTAATCACTCTTAACGATTTATGCACTCCTATTTTCTTGCACTGATTATGAGCGTGAGGTTTTTTTTCGTTACGGAATTTCTCGTTTCGGTCCCCGCGCTCAAAGGCCCGCGATAGAAGAAGCTATGCAATAGCTTAAAAAAAGGAATTAAAATAGGCCTATTTGTACAATCAAAAACCAGGAACTCAGGAATGGCTTTGAAGTATAAAGTACTAATTAACCTCAACAGACATTTACATGTCTGTTCTCTTGGTCATTTAATACCAATTCAAACTAGCATAAAAAATGGCTTTAAGCTTATAAAAACTTAACTAGGCTTTTCTAAATAACGTTACGATTCGTTCAAAATGAAAAAAAAAACGGAACCCTTAAAAAGACTTTCGTTGTCTATCTGCACATCAAAAACCAGGAACCTCAGGAATGGCTTAAAGTATAAAGTTTTAATTAATCTAAACAATAAATGTCTGTCCTCCTGGTCATGTAAATACCATTCAAACTAGCTCAATAATAAAAAAACAAGGCTTTCAAAAAAAGTTTAACTAAAACTAGGCTTTTTTTAATATTTTGTTATGATTCTGTACTTCAAATGAAAAAAAAAAAAATAGAAAAAATAAAAAACGAAGCCCTATAAGGTTGACTTCGTTGTCAGACTATCTGTGAATCAAAACCAGGACATCAGGAATGGCTTGAGGCATAAAGTTCTAATTAATCAAAACACTAAGTGTCTGTCCTCCTGGTCATTTAATACTAATTCAAATTATTAAAGGCTTACTAAACAATTACATTTTGTTACGACTTCAAATTAAAAAAAAAAACCGGAACCCTAAAAGACATTTCGTTGTCCGACCAATTTTCGTTGTCCGACTACATCAAAAACCAGGAACTCAGGAATGGCTTGAGGTATAAAGTTCTAATAAATCAAACACTAAATGTCTGTCCTCCTGGTCATTTAATACCAGTTCAAACTAGCTCAATGTAATAAAAACAAGGCTTTCAAAAAAAAGTCTAACTAAAAACTTAACTAGTCTTTTTCTAAACTTATTTTGTTATGATTCTGTACTTCAAAATGAAAAAAAATAAAATAATATAAATAAAAACAAAGCCCTAAAAGGTTGATTTCGTTGTCGAACTATCGGTGCATCAAAAACCAGAAACTCAGGAATAGCTTGAGGTATATAGTTGTAATTAATCAAAACACTAATTGTCTGTCCTCCTGTCATTTAATACTAATTCAAACTATTTCAAATAGGCATTACTAAAAATTAATTTTGTTAAGATTTCAAATTAAAAGAAAAAACAGAACCCTAAAAAGACGTTGTCCGACCAATTTTCGTTGTCCGACTAAATGAAAAACCAGGAACTCAGGAATGGCTTGAGGTATAAAGTTCTAATAAATCTTAACACTAAATTGTCTGTCCTCCTGGTCATTTAATACCAGTTCAAACTAGCTCAATGTTATAAAAATAAGGCTTTCAAAAAAAGTATAACTAAAAACTTAAGCAAGTCTTTTCTAACTTATTTTATGAATTCTGTACTTCAAAATGAAAAAAAATAAAATAGAAATAAATAAAAACAAGCCCTAAAAGGTTGATTTCGTTGTCGAACTAATCTGTGCATCAAAAAAACCAGAAACTCAGGAATAGCTTGAGGTATAAAGTTTGTAATTAATCAAAACACTAATGTCTGTCCCTCCTAGTCATTTAATACTAATTCAAACTATTTCAAATAGGCTTACTAAAAATTTAATTTTGTTAAGATTTCAAATTAAAAGAAAAAACAGAACCCTAAAAAGACGTTGTCCCGACCAATTTTCGTTGTCCGACTAAATAAAAGACAAAGGAACTCAGGAATGGCTTGAGGTATAAAGTTATAATAAAACTTAACACTAAATGTCTGTCCTCCTGGTCATTTAAGCCCAATTCAAACTAGCTAGTATAAAACCATTTAAAAAAAAATCACTAAAAAAATACTAAAATTAACGATTTCGTACTTCGTTCAAAATATTAAAAAAAACGGCCTAAAAGATTTTCGTTGTCTACACTATCTGTATATCAAAAACCAGGAACTCAGGAATGGCTTGAAGTATAAAGTTCTAATTAACCTCACAGACATTTATGTGTCTGTCCTCCTAGTCATTTAATACCAATCAAACTATTTCAAAAGTACTTACTATAAAATAAAATACTTACTAAAAAATTACTGTTACGACTTCAAATTAAAAAAAAAAACGGAACCAAAGACATTTCGTTGTCCGACCAATTTTCGTTGTCCGACTAAATTAAAAAACCAGGAACTCAAGGATTGGCTTGAGATATAAAGTTCTAATAAATCAAAACACTAAATGTCTGTCCTCCCTGGTCATTTAATACCAGTTCAAACTAGCTCAATGTAATAAAAACAAGGCTTTCAAAAAAAAGTCTAACTAAAAACTTACAAGTCTTGTTCTAACTTATTTTATGATTCTGTACTTCAAAATGAAAAAAATAAAATAAAAATAAATAAAAAAAAAGCCCTAAAAGGTTGATTTCGTTGTCGAACTATCTGTGCATCAAAAACCAGAAACTCAGGAATAGCTTGAGGTATAAAAGTTGTAATTAATCAAAACACTAATTGTCTGTCCTCCTGTCATTTAATACTAATTCAAACTATTTCAAATAGGCTTATAAAAATTAATTTTGTTAAGATTTCAAATTAAAAGAAAAAACGGAACCCTAAAAAGGACGTGTTCCGACCAATTTTCGTTGTCCGACTAAATAAAAAAACAGGAACTCAGGAATGACTTGAGGTATAAAGTTCTAATAAATCTTAACACTAAATCTCTGTCCTCCTGGTCATTTAATGCCAATTCCAAACTAGCTAGTATAAAACCATTAAAAAAAAAAAATCAACTAAAAAATACTAAATTTATTTATTTTATAACGATTTCTTATACTTCATTCAAAATATTAAAAAAAAACGGCCTAAAAGACTTTCGTTGTCTAACTATCCTGTACATCAAAAACCAGGAACTCAGGAATGGCTTGAAGTATAAAGTTCTAATTAACCTCAACAGACATTTATATGTCTGTCCTCTCTGGTCATTTAATACCAACTCAAACACTATTCAAAAGTACTTACTATAAAATAAAATACTTACTAAAAAATTACTGTTACGACTTCAAATTAAAAAAAAAACGGAACCAAAGACATTTCGTTGTCCGACCAATTTTCGTTGTCCGACTAAATAAAAAACCAGGAACTCAGATTGGCTTGAGATATAAAGTTCTAATAAATCAAAACACTAAATGTCTGTCCTCCTGGTCAATTTAATGCCAATTCAAACTAGCTCTACTATTAAAAACCATTTCAAAAAAAGACATTAGATTAACAGGCTTTTTCTAAATTTACTTATTTTTATTACGATTCATTCAAAATATTTAAAAAAGTAACGATGCAAACATCCCACGCATTTCTTCCTTAAATGCGGACAACTCATGTTACCAGTACTAGTGCTAGGCTGCGATGAATCAGAGGGACTGGTCGTGTTCTTTTCTCTTTTTCGCACGAATGAAGACAGAGTTTGGTGGGTAATAGTTGGTTCAAGCATAATCGAGTCGTTCAAGTTTGATTCGGGACAA